>JANEHU010004897.1:0-34197 GCA_027563435.1 Nasonovia ribisnigri | reverse complement strand
TTTATCTGTTCCACGAGAAAATAAAATGCCTTGAAAAATAAAGGGCCATTTTTGGACATTATTTTATAACACTTTTAACTTGCAGTTTTATATATAGTACCCACGATTTTGGTTTTCAACTTATCTATTTTCCCCCTAAGTGATAGACAGAAGTTACTCTAGAGTCTAGGTAGTCAACCTGGGTAAGATAGTTCATTGCTTGGGCTATTAATGAACTCACATCCTTGGTCAGTGATTCGTATTTTTGGACAAATGTGTCTACAAAGTACATCATCATAGTATAAAAATCAGGCTACAGAAACAGCAGTTTTTACTTTAGATTCTGAGCGGAGCGATGAATGTATTGATTTTACAATGATGTGTAATTTTTTTTTTATTTTTTTTTGTGTCTGTCATCACGTTTTGGGACAGTAAAAGTGCTTAGATTTTCTTCAATAGTACCTTTTCTGATAGGAAAGTGAATCTAGTTGGTACTTTGGGGGGTCAAAAGTAAACATTTTCCAGTAGTTTTCAAAAGTACCGTGAAAAACAAATGGAAAATTAAGGAAAAAACGGGAATTTTTACGCAACATTGATTTTCGATAAAATCGATTTTGGTTTTTGGTGTAAGTCTAAAAAAAATGACGGTAAATACATGAAATTTTTACTGAATGTTTATATAAGCAGTTTCTATATACCATACCGTTTTCAAAATATTTTGACTTATTTTGAGCTGTTTACAGACATTTTAAATTTCCAATCTTTTTGGTTTTTTTTTTTTAAAAAATCAATAACATTTTATTTATTCGTTAAAAATTCTTGAAAATTTAATAGAATACTCCTAATATATTGTTTCAAAGGCACATGAAATATTAAAAATCTGTAGTCACAATTTTTTTTTTTAAGCATTTAAAGTTGAAATTTTGACAAAATACGTAAAAATGACGAAAATTTGCAAATTATTTAGAGTTAGAAATTCATAAAAATTTTTCTTTTTAAATCTAAGGTTTTAAATTTTAACACAAGATTTAACGTAAGTTTTTCTACTTTTATCAAAAATAAAATATCTAAAAGCAATTAAAAATAAATTTTTATGAGTGTTTTAAGTTCATAATTTTACAACATAGGATATTCACTCGATTTCTCATGTAGCGTTTTTCTTATTTGGTTGTAATTCAAAAACGAATAATTGTAGATGCATGAAAATTTCACTAAATGTTTATATTCTCATTTTCTATACACCATTCAATTTTGAAAATATTTTGATTTGTTTTGAGCTGTTTACAGACATTTTTAGTTTTCAATTTTTTTAGTTTTTTTTTTTATAATTGTCAATAAAATTTTATTTGGTGGGCCAAAAGTCTGAAAATTTAATACAAGCTTTCTTATATATTGTTACAACATCAGTTGAAAAATTTTAAAAATACATTGGCACGATTTTTTTTTATAAGCATTTAAAGTTCGAATTTTGACAAAATTTGTCAAAATCTCGAAAATTATAAATCATTGTAATTAAAAAATTATAAAATGTTCAGTTTTTATAACTAAGTGTTGAAAATTTAAAACAAAAATTCTCATAAATAAATCATACTGTAACCAAAAAATCTAAAAAATATATCAACACATTTATTTTTTACAGACATTTTAATTTCAAATTTAGACAAAATTTCATATTTAAACCAAGAATAATGATTTTAGTTATTTTGATATAATTTAAAAATATTATTTGTTGGTATATGAAACTTTTAGAATATATTGTTATATTTTATATACACGCAATGGCATTTTAAAATATAATTTTTTTGAGAAAAATGAATTTAACCAACTATAGTAAATACTAATGCCTATAATACTAAAATTAATTACTTTATTCACAATAATATCATCAAATACATTTAGACTTAGTAAGATATTATAGACTGACTGACCGTCTTCGCTCAGAATCGTTTTTCTTATTCAATGATATTATATCATTGGATAAAAATCTAACACAATCCATTACAGTGACTCACTTGTAACCTACTGTACAGCAGAGCGACATACACTTACCCGCTCTTTTTTTTTTATACGTATTTGTATGTTCGTTCAATGACAAAATTCGTCAAAATCACGAAAGTTTGAAATTATTTTTTGGTACATTTATTTTATGGTCAAGAACTAAAAAGTAATGAAATTATACATCTTTTTATTTTACGCTTAAAAATGTAATACAAGGTAGGTAATTAGATAATAGTCTTTTAAGGTCATATATATTGATCAAAATAAGATCCCTCTATATTTGAATTGAATTTTTGTACTAAATAAAAAAATATCCTAGTGACTTTAAATGTTCACAATTTTTAAAATATTTAGATTAAGCATTTGTCTATTTATATACTACGGGCCATTTTTTCGTGAATAACCACAGCGCGTCCAGAGGACACTGCGTCCACTCGCCCACCCTTAAAATTAAGTTTCACTTGAAATATCCTCTTTTCTTAACTAAGTGACCTCTTCAGTTAATCACCTAGAATGGTGGATTCATATACCCATGTTAAGTGTCGGACCTAATCAAATGGGAAATGAATAAAAAATAACTTTACTCGCGATACTCACGAACTTTTTACTGTTATAGATGGCATAATGGCAATTATATATATATTATATATTATACTTAGGTATATACTAATGATATTATGTCCCTTATATTGCCTCCCTTTTACCGAAGTGTATAAAAAAAAAATATATTATAATTTAATCATTTATAATATGGAGAGAAACAATTTTGAAATCAATTGCATTTTGAGTGAATGAAAGCGATTTATATTTTCAAAAATACAGGCTCCAGCATATTGTATTCACTGCTGTAAAATTGTATTAAACTTAATAACTAATGCTAATCTAATAAGTGATAAAAAAATAGGTGCTCTTTGAAATTGTATGTATTATTATATTTTAGATTCTAAGCGGAGCGATGAATGTATTGATTTTACAATGATGTTTGTTTTTTATTTTTGTTTTTTTTTTTTGTGTCTGTGTACGATAAGTAGTCGAAATAATGCTTCGATTTTCAGTATCTTGTGCGATTGGAAAGTCAATTTAGTTGCACCAACTAAATTCGGGAAGTCATTTTTTTTAAATTCCAATTACTTTTTAAAAGCGCAAGGCGAAACAAAACAAAAATTAAGGAAAACCGGGAATTTCTACGCAAAATCGGATTTTGAAAAAATGGAATTGGGTTTTGCTGTAACTCTAAAACAAATGACCTTATACACGATAAAATTTTCGACGTGTTTTTAATTGTTTACGGACAAATTCAGTTTCAAATATTTTTAGTTTTATTTTCTACGAATGTCAATTAAATTTTATTTGTTGCGTAAAAAAGCTTGAAAATGTAATACAAGGATCCTAATATATTGTGACAATGACTCTTGAAAAATATTAAAATCTAATCACAATTTTTGTTTTATAAGCATTTAAAGTACAAATTTTATCAAAATACGTAAGAATCACGAAAATATATGCAAATTATTTTCAGGTAGAAATTCATAAAAATTTTATTTTTAAACCTAAGATTTGAAAATGTAATATAAGATTCTTCATAAAATTGTCTACTTTTATCAAAAAAAAATGTCTGCAAGAAAGCCAAATAAAATTTTTATGGGCGTTTAAAGTTCATATTTTTACAAAATTGGATATTCACTCTATTTCTCATGTTACATATTTCTTATTTTATTGTAATTCACAAACGAATTACTGTAGATGCATGGAAATTTCACCGAATGTTTAAATTCTCATTTTTATATACCATACAATTTTGAAAACAATTTTGGTTCATTTTGAGCTGTTAACGGACAATTTAAAATATCAATTTTTTAGTTTTTTTTTTCTATGAATATCAATAAAATGTTATTTATTAGAACAAAAAACGTGGAAATTTAGTCCAAGGCTCCTGATATATTTTTACAATAGCATTTGAAAAATATTAAAAATACATAGGCCTAATTTTTTTTTATAATCATTTAAAGTTCGAATTTTGAAAAAATGTATCAAATTTAAAATATAATAATAATTTTGTTGTTAAAAATGTATAAAATGTTCAACTTTAATAGCTAAAGATTGATAATTGAAAACAAGGTTCCACGTAAATAGATAAATAAATAACTTTATTCACAATAATATCATCAAGCATACTTATAGTAATATATCATAGGCTGACAGACCGTCTTTGCTCAGAATAGTTTTTCGTATACAATGATATTATATCATTGAAATCAAATTTAACGCCATCCATTGCAGTGACCCACTTACTGTACAGCAGAGCGACACCCACTCACCCACCTTTTTTTTTTATATAATATTGTTCAATATGATACCATATCCAACATCATGAACTGCTATGCACAAGTTAATTGTATAGACCCATGGTACATGATCTTTGTAACGGAATTAGAACTATAATTAAAAAAGGGTGGGTAAGTGGATGTCACTCTGCTGTACAGTAGGTTCCAAGTAGGGCACTGTTTAATGGATGGTATTAAATTTGAATTTAATGGTATAATATCATTGTATACGAAAAACGATTCTGAGCAGAGACGGCATGTCAGTCTAGGATCATGTCAGTCCAAATTTAATCATAAAATAACTATAAAAAAAAAATGTTTGTTTATATTTTTGAGATTTTTTGGTTACAGAATAAACTACTTATGTGGAACCTTTTTTCAAATTTTCAATCATTAGCTATAAAATTTGAACATTTTATCAATTTTTAACTACCAAAATCGTTTTTAAATTTTAAATTTGATAAATGTTATTGAAAAACGAACTTTAAATGCTTTATAAAAAAAAACTGTGCCTATGTATTTTTAATATTTTTCAATTGCTATTGAAACCATATATCAGGAACCTTATATTAAATTTCAAGATTTTATACATAACAAATAAATTTTTATTGACATACATAGAAAAAAAAACTAAAAGAAATGTAAACAGCTCAAAATGAGTCAAAATATTCTTAAAATTTTATCAAGTACAGGAAATGATTAAATAAACATATAATATAAATTTCAAGTATCTACAGTTATTCGTTTTTGAAATACAGCAAAAAAAGAAAACCGTTACATAAGAAATCAACTGAATATTTGAATCAGTTTGAACGTTCATAAAAATTTAATTTGACTTTCTTTTAGATATTTTTTTTGTGATAAAGGTATATAAACCTATCAGGAATCTTTAATTAGATTTTAAAATCTTAGATTTAAATACAAACATTTTTATGAATTTCTAACTCAAAATAAATTTGCAAATTTTCGTCATTTTTACGTATTTTGTAAAAATTTGAACTTTAAATGCTTAGAAAAAACAATTGTGACTACGGATTTTTAATATTTTTCATCTGCCTTTGAAACAATATATTAGGAATCTTTTCATACATTTTCAAGAATTTTTACCCAACAAATAAAATTTTATTGACATTTATAAAAAAAAAACGAATAAAATTGGAAACTGAAAATATCCCTAAACATCTCAAAACAAGTCAAAATATTTTGTAAATTTTATCGTGTACAGAAAATACTAATATAAACAACCAGTGAAAATTTCATGTATCTACGATCATTAGTTTTAGAGTTACACCAAAAACCAAAATCGATTTTGTCAAAAACCGATTTTGCGTAAAAATTCCCGTTTTTCCTTATTTTAACTTTGTTTTTCCTGGAGCTTTTGAAAACGATTGGGAATTTTAAAAAATGACCTCCTGAATGCACCAACTAAATTCACTTTCCCATCCAACAAGTTACTGAAGTTGAAAATCGAAGCATTATTTCGAATACTTATCGTGTAACAGACACAAAAAAAAATTTAAAAAAGCGGGTCAAGTGGATGTCACTCCGCTCTACAGTAGGTTACAAGTAGGCCATGGTATAATGGATGATATTAAATTTGAATTCAATGATACAATATCATTGTATACGAAAAACAATTCTTAGCGGAGACGGTATGTCAGTCTAGGATATTTTAAATTATATTCATATTATTATTATACGGTAAGTGGTAAGTTGAATTAATATTATTCATATTATTTAATTATTAACCTAAAACCAGTGTTGAGACTTATCTAGATAAAAATATCAACTATCTATTATCTTATCTAGATAAAAATCTAAATGTTATCTATTTATTTATCTTAGATAAAAATGTCAGTCATCTGCTAAAATTTAACTTGATATTTTATGTTGAAGAAATTATTTTTAAATTATTTTATTTTTCTTCCTGATAATTACTTATTACCATATTGTACTATTTTCGATCGCGTCGACGACGATGGGTCGGTAACGATTTATATTTTATAAATTATAATATTGTGATTCTATTAATAATTTTGTTTACCACGAGTTTTACCAAGAGTGCTTTCAGACAATACAATTTGTCTCCTCTAGTTGCCGGACACTGTGTCTGTTCTTAAATGAAAAATTTAAATTTTAAATTTCATTACCATTTATACATATTATAATATATATTATACCATACATTAGAATCGAATACGAATTTATAATTATAAAATAATAAACTAATCATCAATTATATATCGACATTGATACAATATTTTAATTCTTAATATATTGTGTACTCGTTTAGTAAAATGCATGTACGAATTTTACTAAAAATAATAAACTAATTGCTATTAAAATTAACTCCCACATAAGGGGGGAAAGGTAGTGCTTACCTATCTAAACTCTGATGAATAAAAACCTAGGCTTTTTCGGCAAAATGGGACTAGATTTACAACTCTATAACTTGTATAATATCTATAAGGGTCCTGCTTGTTCTATTAATCACAAAATCATATTTCTATCATTCAACTGAGAAAGAAAATATAACTTATTCAAATTACGATAACCATTTCACATTTGAATTTGTGATCTTAATATAAATCGATATCTAAAAATATAGTTTTTATATGTTTATACGGAAAGTGAAATCGTAATGAACCCAAAACCGTTTAGGTTAGACAGTTTAAAACTTAAGATGTCTATAGTATCTACAAGGGCTAAAACTCAGTATTCTTATCTTTCTAGTATTTAGAAAACATGTATAAAAAGTCACTGTTAAATTATAATAATTTTACTATTGTTCATCAATAATTTGATGAATATAATATGAAGAACATCATACTGTCAAAAAATAGATGATGAATAAAAAAAAAAAATTAAAGAAAAAATTTTAATATTAGATAATGTCATTGATTATAAAAAAAAATAGATTGATGATGAATAAAAAAATAAATTGAAAAAATAACTAATATTAAATAATGTCATTGATTAAAAAAAAAATACTTAATAGGTAAACCAAAAAAAAAGTTATCATTAATAATTATTAAAAAAATTTTATCGTATAGAATAGCTGGTGGTAGTAGAAGTTGTAGTTGGAAGACTGGTAACCGCCAACTGGATACTGTAGTATACACCTGTCACCTACAGTATTCTTCTCATTAGATCTGTAAATATTATTGCATAATATTAAAATTCGGACATCAAAAATTTAGATTTCTAAATAAAAAATAATTCGCAGTTCCATTAAAAATAGAATAATTCCGATGATAACTCTTTGTTAATGCCCCAGCAAACCTAACAATAGCTATTAGCTGTATATTGTTAATTATTAAAACAAACCGGAGAATTCGTTCTGTTGTATAGAAAGTATCTCGTGTACCTCGTCATTAAGTTCAAAATTAAAATAAGTTTTCTCTTAAAATACTGAATATATATCTTCAAATTTTTAAATATTTCAAAATAAATATTATAATATTGAGCACTTAAGAAATATTAACGAAATAATATTAAACGACCAATATAATAAGTAAAAAATGTAATAGGTTTTAATAAGGTATACCTTATTTGAGTATTATAGCTTCATATATCTAGGGTTTCTTTCCAATCATATATAAATATAATGACCCATCGGGCCATTCCCTTTGGCCCTCACGGACGTATGGAAGGGCTTCTTCACCCAAAAGATTTCCGAGGCCTTCACATTGTTTTACGTCTAATATTTCATCTCTTGCTTTTGCAATAGCTATACGTATTATTCTGACTCCGTCACTATCATAGTCTTGCACATCGTACACCTGAGGACAAAACAAAAGACAGGTAGAGAGAAAGATAATTAATCAACTGTAACTTATAATAGTTTATATTATACTGCAAACATTAGCTAAATAAATCGGCTTCACCCGTGTGCCGTTTTTTTTATCAGTTTATGTATAACATGGAGGGATATTGAAATTATTGCGATTAAAGTAATTTATTTTATTATTACTTATTAGGCATTAACAACAGTAGGTTAAATTCATTTTTGCCAAAAAAAAAATTGAAAATGTCATTGTGTCAATATAATGCAATAATATACTCTAAAAGTTTCATATTATATTCAGGAATAATATTTTTAAATTACAACAAAATAATAAAAATCGTAATTCTTGGTTTTAATATGTAATTTTGTCTAAATTTGAAATAAAAAGGTGCAAAAAATAAATTTAATTATACATCAATATTTTATCAATTTTTGGTTACAGTATGAATTATTTATGAGAATCTTTGTTTTAAATTTTCAATACTTAGTTATATATTATTAATTATTATTAAATTGACCATTTAAATATTCCAGCAGTTGCACAGTAAGATTAAAAGCAAAATTACTATATTGATATTTGTGTAAATAGACTGAAGAATAACAATCAGTGTACCTACCACTCATAAGACGTGATAAACTGATAACTATAGAATTTTTCATTTTTTTAAACTACGATGGATAGTAAGTTGTTGTTGGTGTTCATTGACGATTAGGCGTCATGTATAACATAGTACCTATGTTATATATTAAAATTGTAATAAAAATATATACTATGTACACAATATTATATTTATTTATACGATACTCCAAACAATTGAATAGCGTATATTCGTAGAAATAGGTATGTATATTATAATTTCACTATACAAAATTATAAGTCAAAGTGTTGATTATATGGCGCATAGTTGTTATCTTTTGCTAGCAGTACTAATTCCTACGATTATTATACTTTTGAGTAAAAGCTATTATTGTTTTTAATTATCATTTGAAATAACATAAAGATGAAATACTCACGGCACATCTGAATGATACACTTTTGGTTTCATTTTTCATTGATTGTGGAGATCTTTCATCGATTACATGTTCAAGTAATGAAATATATTTCCAGCCTTTCTCAATATTTATTCTATTGATCGGATCATCTTTCGACAAACACTCAAAAATGAAGTGGTCCATATCTGATTGAGCATGACAACAAAACAAATAGATAAATAAATATGATGATTTTTTTTTTGCTTAAGAATAATATTTTTGTTGACACAAGTATTGGTTACACATTTTCGTTCGAGTACCTACCTACATTATATTTAAAAACCTTCAATTACCTACTTAGAACCTATTATCAAGGCCAGGCAAGTCATTGATATTTTTTTAACTCAGTCAATTTAAAAATTTGTTTTCAATTAAATTAATAGTTAAGTTTATAGACATTTTTAATACATCAATTAAGTTTAAATTAAGTTACCAATTAATAAATTGAATTAATTAAAAAATTAAAAAATGCATTGAAAAGATATTAAAATAAGTGATAATTACTTTGATAGTAGTATAGATACCTATGAATAGATACATATATTATATTATTATTATAATAATAATACATTCATAATGAATGTAATTTAAAACCTGTAAGTTACGTATCAAAATCCGACAATTTTACAAGGCCTAAGAATTTTTTTCTGTGAAGTCATTTTGGTTGATATAATACCAATCTCACTTCTAGAAAATAATTTTAAAAACAAGTGGTAGGTATCGAAAATACAAAAAATGATTTTCAAATTTTGTAGAATTTGAAAATTCCAAAAAACCGAAACCGGACCCTTCAACATAAATGATATCCCCAGCTAGCAAGGTCACTCTTAATTTATTTTAAATTTTTATTACATAGATATGTCGTATTACGGAAGATATCAGACGTGTACTCAGTGGTGAGTTTAGTAGAGGGGGGTAGATGTTCGATCCCCCCCCCATAATTTATTGTTGGTACTTGGTACTGCATTGTAATATGGTAATTAATTTATAAAAATGTAAAATATAAATATGTCATAATAGACGCGATAATCTATACAACTTGTATTGAAATTTATAGGTAATTATGCGTATATGGTGCATCTTTTTCACTTTTAAGTACAAGTAATACATACGTCATAGGCTATAATATATAATATGTTCATAATTTTAGCCGGAGAGAGCTTTCTTGTAGCCTCAGGGTTCATAGTTGTCCCTAACCCTTCCTTCCCATTGTGCTGTAATAATAATGATTCGTTATACGTACTCTGCATGTCATTGCAATGCCCATGTACCATGGTTAGCTCGGGACGTTCTAGCCACAGATGGAATAATGGGGCTGGGTTTGGTAGCCTGCCATTTTCTATATAAGCGCATCCGTACATCGGCGTCGCTGTCTGTATTGTAGTTACCTCAAATTTATGCCTTATTCCGACTGGAGGACATAATTGCCCACTAATCATATCCAGAACTAAAACAAACGAGAAGAAAATACCTCATTACATGTTTTATACATATTATTCTGTTTGTATACTATTACTTATGTTTTTATGTACATCTATGGGAAAAAAAGGTTATAGCCTATAAGTACTATCCCATTATAACCAATAGCTGTTTATAATGTAGTAGTAGGTTACAGAGCCGTACTCAGAAATTTTAAATTGGGGGGGGGGGGTCAATTTTTTAATATAATATTATAAATCAATATGTATTATGAATTAAAATGTAAAAATTATAATTTAATAGAATGTAAAGAAGAAAGACATTTCAAAACTCAAAAGTCAAAATATGAGCACAGATAATAATATATTTATATAAAGTATAAATTATATTATTATTATTATTAAATTATATAATCTATGATAATGTGATATACTGATATGATATTTACTAGTTACTATCATAGACCTTATACTAATAGACGCTACGTGGTTGTAATTCCGGTGTCCAAGCCTGAGGGCGCTGATCAAGGTAGTACACCCGTACACCGCACATGCGCACAAGACCTATCGGATTGTACAATCATTTTTAATTCTGTTGCGTCTGCGACTTATCAACACACCGCGTACTATCACAATAGTATATTACTGTTATTGTTATTTTTTTAGAAAGAAGTTATTTTAGAAAGAAGTTATTATAGAACTATTATAGTCTAGCTGATTATAATTTATAACTTATAAGTCTATTTGGCTTTGGTCTATGCAGTATACAATAATGAAGTTGTAATTATAATATGGTATGTGTTAATAACAATGTTTTTGGTCGCAAGGAATGGCCTCACTGCTGGCACGCTAGGAAAGACCGCACCACCCACCCGCATCCCACCTGGATGTTCCGTCAATTAGTATAAGGTCTATGGTTACTATATGGAAGCACGAATCACCGCCATTTTATAAAATATGGAATGTGCCTACAGTGACAAATTTGTTAAGGTTATACGTTTTCTGTTATTGTTATTACTTTAGTTATTTAGGGTGACAATTGTCTACAGGTCTACACGCGGGAAACATGTTAATCGTCCCTGGTCACAGTTTGCAAACACCCTCAAAAGGTTAAAATGTAAAAAAGGTTCCAGAGAGGGTAAAACTAACCTATTTTTGATAGTGGCAAAACGTTTCAGATGGGGGAGAGGGATTGTAAATATATTTTAACTTAATTTACCGATAAAATTATTACACGATACAGGAAATTAAAAAAAGTGTACGTAGATTTGATACCGGGTATCGTATTCGCGGGAATACGTAGATATATGAACCAAATTTCGTCAGGTTGCGGCGTATTCTCTTGCTAGACAAATTATAGTAGAAATATCAATATATAATAAAAAAAATCCTTAGGTTAATATTTAAAACGTAAAATAAAAAGCTTAAAAATACTATATTAGTATATGTATAGCTATTATTAACATTATAGTTTTAGTTATATATTAGTGGAGTAAAATTATGAAATAATAAATAAATAATGAAATAAAACGATTGCAGTAGTAATAATTAAATATTAATTAAGATAAAATAAATATTTAAAAATAATACTTTTCATAAAAAACAAACAACAACATTAACAGCAATACTTAATAAAGGTAAAAATAAATATCTTAAACATTTGAATGATACATTTTAACATATATAATGTTTATAGAGTCATAACTAATAGTAATACTAATTACTCACCGTGACTTTGGATGCGTCTATCTTCTGGCGTCATATTCTGGGTGGAATATCCATTCTTCGGGGCTGCCAATACGGAGTAGGTGATGGACAGGAAGAGAAATATTTTTTCTTTATATTTCATCATGTTGTGAGTTTGTTGAGAAAACGACTTAATGTAAACAGCAATTAAAAAAACGGATGGAATAAACTCAAAGGGGTCGTAACGAAGGCTGGAGAAAAATTGTGAACCTAATGGAACGGTTAGCACAAGATTGGCGAGCTGCGCCCTGCGTTTTAATTTATAAGGTATCGTGACGGTGGGAGAGGGGGTCGTGCTAGTGGTTCCCAACACTGGTTTAACGTTGAAGATGACTCCAATGATGTCGCCTTATACCACGAACTAAGATATACAGGACTGGAAACGACCAAATATCACAGGGAACCCAATGGACTCAAAAAAAGTACGCATCGATTTTTGGCGCACTCTATCAGTCAAATATATTACTCATTTTAATGTTGATAATATACATTTTCGAAATTTGATAATAATTTAGCAGTAAACAAAAAACAATAGGTAAATGTAAATTAAAATATTTATTAATTATGATTTTTTTATGACACTGTAAGTTTGGAACATTTCTTCTTTTTAGCGTTTACTTTTGCAACATTTTTATTTGCTATTTGTGTATACTGCCGCATTCGCATGGTGACATAGTACGATAAAATTGATGCTAATGTATCACACTTGTGTTGACTACAAGGCTACTTAATGCTTTTTAGCGTGTGTGCAAAGAAATCATCAATCGTCAAATTAAAAACATCACTGTAGTCACAAAATTTAGAAAATGATTTTTCCATTTCGGTAATTAAAGAAAATACAATTTTATTTGGGTGAGTTAATGCCCCTCTCGATTTTAAATTTGTCAATACTGATTCTGGCCTATCACAAAAATCTGTTGTGCCTGAAAAATTATAAACTTTTATTATTTACTTTAGAATTAGATTGATCAGTTTCAAAGTGTACCTATGTCAATATAAATTATACTTACCAACTATTGCTTTCTGACAAACCTTACAGTTATTATGCTTCATGAAGTATCTAGTTATGTATCCACATATATAATATAAAACACAGGTTTCTGGGTCAGCTTTAAAATAATTATGATCATTAATATCAAATACATCTTCTACTTCTAAACCTACTGTAACATAGGAATCTATAGTGTTTTACGCAAGTTCTGAATTTTTTTTTCTTTTTCTGTGATACTATTAGTATTGAAAACGGTTTTTAGATCAGTTATTGTAATTTTGGGAGTTTCCGAATTTAAAATTGAACAATTTCCACTCTTTGGAGGCTTCAGAATGGAATAGACAGCCAACATTTTGTAAACTTGAAGGAAAGTTGGTGTACATGGGTGATCATTCGGGCCTGTTGCTTGCCTCACAGTACCAAAAAATTGCTATGTAATTAAAAAAAAAGTTCTGTTATGAATTTATTTATTAGATGAGTAGATAAATAATTTGTTTTACTTCCAAACGGTCCTGATTCATTTTATTTGTCAGTATATACTTAAAACCACATTCATCTAAAAGGTATTTACAAAGATCCAATGTTGATTGTATCGTGACTCTTAATCCCTCAGCTGTTGATTGTGTTAAAAATTCATCTCCTGTTATACCATGTTTTTCAACTTGAACTTCCCAAGAATCAAGCCATGCAATGGTATCTTCTAAGACCTATGAAACATAATAATAGGATTGATTTTGAATTATAATTACATGTATAGTAAACTTGGTATATTTGTCTACTTTAAAATCATTGCTATTTTTTTTAATCCCCTCAACTGGGTATTTTCGATTCAAAATATCAAACAATAAATTTAATCTTTCAGTAAATTTTTGCGTTTCATGACTGTTTTGTAATGAGTCAATCTTAACGTATTCCCTATAAAACTGAATACCCTTAGCCATGGAATCACTGAATATCTGCAATATAATTTGTTAAATTTGTATAATTTATCATCTACAATTCTACAATAATGTCTGAAAAATATAAATATTTTGTTTAATTACTTGAGTGGCTAGTTTCACACTCATTTTAGCAAAATTGTCTGGAGCTATATGTCTTGGAGTTATTTTAGGGCATACTTTGGTTGGAGAGTTTGAATTTCTTGCTATATCATTCATATATACTTCTTCATAATGTGACCATCTAATGAAAGGCTTTTCTGGTGACTCCTAAATATATATTATAACATATAAGTATTATTTAAACGCAAAAGGTTTGATGTGTTTAGTGTTCAGTTATTTTACTCTTAGTATTACTTACTCTTAAACTTTTTTTGTTGTACAACCTGTTTCTGACATTTTTTATTAGATGAGGTGCATCAGAAAACATGTACACCTTTTTATTGTTTTTCAAAGGATGTTCAAAAAAATTTTTTACTTTGCCTTTTTTACCACTAACTCCAAGCTCATCCCAAAGTTTTCTGTTAGTTGATGCTCCATCAGAAATACATTCATTGACAATTGCACCAATACCTTCCAGAAGGCAAATCGCTTTAATGACGAGTTGAGCAAGAACTATACCTATCATAATTATTTAAAACTGAGTATTATTCATAATTAACATTTAAAATCAAATAATAAATTAAATATTATTAAAACATATATTTTGCATTAAAAAATAACTTATTGCATGTTATTATCAAATATCGAATATAGAACATGGTACCTTACAGTAGTATAAAGACGGTAGATTTATAAAATAAATTATAAATCATTTATTTTACACGTATCAAATGTTTCTTGAAACATCAGCATGCTGCATGCAATACCCAAAACACAGGCCTTAAAATGTTAAATTGCATGAGAATATAGAGAACAAAACATAGAAAACACAAAACATAAATTGAGTTAGATTATTATTAAGTATTTCTACGTATTACAATATTATGACAAATTGACAAATTACAACAACTATACATATATTAAGTATTATAATATTACCTTTTACAGGGCCCCTAGAAGCAAATACTGCTATTGGCTGAGAGATATTGGCAGCTAAGCTTTGAAATATAAAGACTAAACAATGATTGGCTTTTAACCCTGAACTTTGCACATTTTCACCAAAATCTTCTAATCCAGAGTAGTTTAAAGTTTTAGAGTTTACACTAATACTTTCTCGTACGCATATTTCATCGAAAATTAACATGCCATGCTTTTGGTTGAAAGTAAGCATGCTAAATTTCTTTTTTAATAATTGGAAAAATTGTTTGTCAAATCCACATTGTGTATTAACAAGTGATAAATATTTACGTGTGGTACGTACAGAAGGCAAAGGTAAAATATCTTGTTGTTTTAAAAATGTATATGTAGAAGGTGACCTATAAAAATTGAATTAGCTATTAGTTTACATATTTAACTCAATATTAAATAATTATTACCGAATCCTTAATAAAATACATAATAAAATCCAGTCTTCACTGTAACGTTTATTATTTGGGATTGTCGCTCTACTTGTATTAATTATTTCTTTGATAATTAACTTCTGTGGATCATTCAAATTTTTTGAATCTAATAACTCATTTATAGAAGAGACAGACATATTTTTAATTTTGGCATGGGAATGTTCTAATTCAGTGTTTAATTTTGATATTTTTGTTTGAAATCTAAAATGCATATAACAAATATAATAACTATATTACATTATAATTTATAAGTAGGTATCTGATATTGTGTAATATAATTTCATTTTAATTTTTTCTAAAAATGTTACCTTAAATTACATTTTTGTAAATATTTTTTTTTTTTCATAATTTTATGCGACGTGTTGGAGTCAGTGTAGAACCTATATATTAGTTTTTAGTAATCAAAGACCTACATCTGCGATGTCTTAAGTAAGAAAACAATGTATTACAATAATGGCACCTTTTTTTTTCATCTATTAGGATAGGACATTTAATGTGGCGCCAAAAGTTGCTTTCAAGATAAGCATTTTTCATATTATGTATTCCTAAACATAAAATCAGTTGTGTTAGATTTTTTTCACCAAGAACTAAAAGTTAAGTTATTATACAATATAGAAAATGTATTGTTATAATTAGGTACCGGGATAATCAATAGGTTTAGGTCCACCTTGACATGTTAATTTCCAATCAAAAGTAATTATTGCCTGTTCTATACATTCTATGGTAATAGGATATGTTAGTTTAATCATTCCTATACTTTCAGGTTGAATACAAGACTTATTGACATAAAAGTCAATTGATAAATCATCTTTGAAAACTATTTGTTTTTCAATGACTAATTGTTTCTTATTTTCTTCACAGTTAAAGTTCTTAATTAAAGGTTTGTATAAAATTATAGTTGTTTCATCTTTGTATAAATTTCATCCTACTGGTAATGTCATATTCTCAATTATATTATATTTAAAATTTGAAAAATAGTCATACTCCTAAAATAACAAAAATATTTATCCTCACAATACATAATATTTTCTAAACAAATTAAAATGTTTACTTTAGAATGGGTTAAACGTAATCGTTTACTCGAACATATTCCTTCATTGTCTAATTCTGTAGCAAATGTTTGTGAATTAATTTGTTGATCTTGTACAACCTTAAATTTATAGCATTAATATTTGAAAGTTAACATATTTTGTTTCATAACAATTAAGCATAAAAATATATTAATTTTAAATGATACCTCTTGTCTAAATAATTCCCTTCTAAATATTTCTGTCTGGCATTGTACATTAGATTCTCTAGTACTTTTACTATTTTGAGCACTTTGAGAAATTAGATTCTCATGGACAAATACTGTAGGTATTGCACCTTTCTTTAAACCTGGTTACACCCTTTGACCAATAAACTGTGTATAATTTAAATATCAAAGTTACAAAACTAAATTACCTATATACATTTTATATCTATTTAAAATTGATCTACCATCTACGATACTCACACTGCTGCAGATATCACTTGGCACAGAGTATGTCATAAAATCATCACTAGTGAAATGTTCTGAGCAAACATATTTCAAAGGTTTTTTTTGATTGTTAACTTTACATACAGCAGTATTCCAATCTAATTTCAAATGATTTGGTACTTTATGTAAAGATACTTTGGAATTTTTTTTTATGCTTGTACATCCTACCACAGAACACATACGTATTTTGTAATTAAAATGTATTAGGTACCTATATATAAAAATTAGATAATATGCATAAACTTTTAAAATTCCAAATGAAAAAAGTAGCAAACTATAAACGAAAATGTACATTTAAGTAAATTAAGTAAATAATTATAAACATAAATTGATTTAAGTTTAGAACATCAATTGGGCGGCAAATAAAAAATTAACTTGGTAATTTGGTAACATTTAGTACTATAGATGGCGCTCGAGATCGATGTGTACGATTAGCTAGACAATTGCGGACCCATCCCCCGCGCTCCGCCGATCATGACGTTTCCAGTCCTGTATATCTTAGTTCGTGCCTTATACCAATAAACACGGACTCGGGACGCTATACGTCAAACATTTTGTGCCACTGAATTCAGGGCCGTATTAAGGGACAATGTATGGGGGAGCAAATATAAATATGCCGCCCCTAATCTAGTATACGCCTTTTTTTACAAGCAAATAATCAAAAAAAAAATTTTATCGCTACGCTCGAACAAACGTTAGGTATACAATATACTAGTATACTACCAAAAAAACTATATGCTTACTTACTCATTAGTAATCTACTTATCTACTCTTGCTATTGTCTTATAGAATATATTTTAACACATGAACTAGATACAATTTATACAAATTAATAAATTATTACGTATAGTACATGTCTACATATCATTATTAATTTCAAACAGATGTCTCGTGGTATCTGGTATATTCTATACATAGCTAATAGCTATGAATTATTTTAATGATAAATGACTAGGTGTCTAGGTATACTATCTGAGGATGGCCTCATAATCTAAAATTTAAAAGATCTAAAAGATTAAAGATTAAATATATCTAAAGATTAAATATTACCCATACAAATATTATATTATGTATGTTCAGTTAAAATTAGGATATAGGAGAAATAAAATATACAATAAAATAATATAAACCTGCTAATTTAATTTTAGAAATTACTAAAAAACTTTAAAAAGCGTTCCAATTGAGATCAATTGGTAGTATTATATTTATATAATTAAATAATCAGTTACTTTGTAAAAATACAATTAAAACAATAGTTATAAAATGTACACTTACCTTTAACTTAAAATAGTTATCTAATTTCTTGGTTTTTTTGTTTAATTGTTCTTCACGTTCTTTTTTTGCTTTCGATATTCGTTTATATTGGGAACCGCTTAACCTTATACGTTTTAAGTTATTAGGCATTTTAAAAATATTTTTATCGTACAGTTTATTAGTATAACACGTGATTAATAAACACAACAGTAAGTCATCACTACACTGACTACCCTGTCGAGATCGTCTATTCGTCTACTACTGACTACTCGTCTGTCAAGACTCAAGACTATGATATTATTATAACGATAAAAGTTTATTGAATTGAATATTATAATCGAACAAGCTACAGATTCGCAGTAGGTACTGCAGTAGTAGGTACAATGGTCAATGGTACATAGCAATATCGTATGCGGGTAGCTTCGTGCCCCGGCGGCGGTTATAACATGTCAATATAATATATAGTGAATAGTGATAATACTAAAAATAGTACGATTAGTACGTAGCCACGTAGGTACTAGGTATTACAAAAATAAGGTCCATAAACAGAGTTCTCTCCCAATTAGGTAATAAGTACTATTGTTCTAATATTAGATTCCATTACGATATTAAATATTCCGACAATTGACATCGTAAATTCTTAAACTAAAATAATTAATATTTATTCTACTAAATATTTTATTTTTATTATATTACAAATAACATTATCGACTTTTTTTTGCCGCCCCTGCCGCAGTGCCGCCTGGAGCAACTGCTCCTTTTGCCCCCCCTTGATGCGCCCCTGCCACTGATACGTGGGTGCGTACAGAGAACATAAATCATAATATAATAAAATAAAAAGGGGAATCGTACGAAATCAGATTCTACCCAATTTTCTTTTGCATTACATTGCCACAACACTAAATATCTTCGGTGCATCGTTGACAGAGTATTCATCATAGCTCGGTTTAGCCATGAACGTATTTCGTATAGTGTAGGTAGGTATACCTATAATGTATTTCAATTGATTAAATATACTGTATATTTAATCAATGGTATGTACCATTACCATATAAATTCATGTTATTATTATAGCGGTTATCCAGACATATTTCACTTTTTTAAAAAACTACCAATGACGTTGAACAATATTTTTTTTTGTTTAACTTAGTTAAACACATTTTAATAAGAGAAATTTACAAATTTTAATTGATAAAAATAAAAATTAAAATAAAATAAAAACAGATTTATTGATCCCGATCTTTAAAAAAATATTTGGAATTAAATAATTTAAAAAATTACGAACTACTAATTAATAAAAAAACTAAAAAAAAAAACTAAATAAATTTTATACTTATTATTACGCACTAATTCAATGGTGTCCGACGTTACATTTAAAATACCACATTTTAAACATATTAATGCGCTACTTCCTTGATTTATCTTTAATTAAGATTAACTTGTTATTAATTAACCTGATACTCATTTCTAGTGTACAAAATTACAAATTCAATAGTAAAAAAACCAATGTAATATTTTTTTTCGTTCAAAATACCTACATTTGTTATTTTGTAACAATGTTCTTAATTTATCAATTTCCTTATTAGAAAGATCCAATATAAATTAAAAACTGGGAGCCTTGTTCTAAGTTTTCGAGCTTTTTATCCCACGAATACAATGTTTTCTATTTACAAGTTATTTTGTTGTGTTTGAAAAACTATTATTCGTAGAGACTTAAAACTTTTCATCACTACATGAGTATTATCATTAACTGTAAATAATACAATTTTCAAAATATTTAGATTAATTTTAATCTACTTATTTAATTTTTATATTATATAATATTTGTTATGTATAATATTATATGTGATTCACTTTTGTTAAAAATGAGTTTCCTTATCTAAGTACCATGTTGGTAGGTACAAAGCACGATTTTTATTTATACGTGTATTATTATACGTAAAGGTATAAAATAAAACATAACTTAAGCATTTATAAATTTACAGATAAAATTATTTTTGTATTTATTTATGTGTTAACAGACGCGATCCTTTACAAAAATTCCTATCAACCTAGGTTGGGAAACACTGAATATATGGCATTCAATCGAAGCAGCATGTTAAATTAAAACTCGAATATTTAGACCCTTAAAACCGGTTCATGTATTCCTGATTTTCGACAAAAATTCAAAAGTCGGCATCTCGTTGTCGCACTAACCAAAGGACAAAACTACCAAACAAAAAAACTGGTCGCCGCCGCCTATAGTGCATACCCTATACTATACCCTATAGGTTTTAGGAATTTCGGTTCAAAAACACCTTAGGTATATGACCGTACTGGACGATTTTGCTTGCTATGCGTGCACACGTTTTATTATACCTTTCTACATGTATAGAATCACGAAAAACACAAAACTATGTAATAATAGTAATATAATAATATTATTTCAAATATACCTACGTATAAACGGTTCTAGAAGTTTTCTAGGACCCCGAAGGTGAGGACAATTTTGCCCGCATACAAAAAATGAAATTTAAAATCATTAAACAATAATATACGATGCAAATAAATAAATGTACAAATGATTAAATTAAAACCCTAATTAATATATTAATATAATTCAATAATACGTTATAATAACACTATTTCAACAACAAATTCACTAAACTAAATATTAAAAAAATATTAAACAATAATATGTAACAGGCGATTTTTACCCCCCCCCCCTGGTAATAATATACTTGATTATTTTTACCGGGGGTAAAATAAACCAAGGATATTTATACCCCCGGTAAAAATATACTAGGTTAATTTTAACCTACCAATTCTTTCTATAAGTATTTAAAAAATTTAACATTTTAAAAATGTATTTTTAAAAAGGGGTAAAAATATCCTAGCATATAATTAACGATCTGTTTAAAATATACTATAATATATATTTATCTCCCATTGAATTTTTGTAGTAGATTATTTTTAAAGGGGTAAAAATATCCCAGAATATAATCAACGAACCGTTTGTAGTTCAAAAATAGTTTGTCATACGTACTTGTAATTTGCATCAAATAGACATTTGCTATTTATTATACAATTTGCAAAATATTTGGCTCATTTTAAGCTATTTAGAATTATTTTAAATATTATTTTTTTTCTTAGGTTTTTTTGCATAGTTGTATATTAAGTATCTATATGTTTATGCGCAGTTAAAAAGTATGACAATTTAATACAATAGATTCCACACAATTCAACACGTACTCGTTAAAGTATTTTAAAAATATACAAAACATAATATGTACCTACCAACACATTTATTATTTTTTTTGTCAACGATTGAAGTTGTAGTTTTGACCAAATAGAAGATTCATTTAGAGAAATAAATTATTAAAAATAATAAATTATAATGATAATAATAATAATTAATTATTAATTATTTTATTAAAAAATAAAAAAATTTATTAATTTCTAACTCAAAATGATTTGCAAATGTTTGTCATTTTTACGTATTTTGTTATTTGAACTAAATGCTTATTAAAAAATTGTGATCATAGATTTTAAATATTTTTATCTGCATTTAAAACAATAATATATTAGGAGCCTTCTATTCAATTTTTAAACTTTTTTACACAATACATACAATTTAATTAACATTTGTAGAAAATAAAACTAAAAATATTTGAAACTGAATATGTCCGTAAACAATAAAAAACAAGTCAAAAATTTTATCGTGTATATAAAATGCTAATATAAATAACCAGTGAAAATTTCATGAATATACGGTCATTTGTTTTAGAGTTACAGCAAAAACCCATTTCCATTTTGTGAAAATCCGATTTTGCGTAAATATTCCCGTTTTTCCTAAATTTTTTTTTAGTTTCGCCTTGCGCTTTTGAAAACTAATGGAATTTTAAAAAAATGACCTCCCAAATGCACCAACTAAATTCACTTTCCAATTGACCAAGATATTGTTGAAGAAAATAGTAGCATTATTTCGACTACTTATCGTGTACACAGACACAAAAATAAAAAATAAAACACACATCATTGTAAAATCAATACATTCATCGATCACCTCAGAATCTAAAATGTAAAAGACCTACATAAAGTTATAAAATTCTTTCTATAAGTATTTAAAAAATTTAAATATTTTTTAATTTTGTAAAAATACCAATCACTATTTGAGTTATATTTTCTTTTTATTTAAAAGAAGTTTACATTGAATTTTATTGATTTTTTCTGCCATAATATATTTTGTATAATGAGGCATTATAATACCATTAATTAATAAAAAATAATAATAAAATATTCGTATTGCCTTACGGGAATAACTCGAATTTTTACACTTTTTAAAGGCAAATTGGATTTGAATTTTCAAAATTCCATTTCTGAACCTAAAAAAAACGATTTTGAATAATATGAACAATTTTCACAAACTTTTGTTTTTTTTAAATTTTTTTCCAATTTATCATGTAGAAAATCATCTTGTTATTAACAAAAAACAAAATGAAATCAGATCACTTTTTGAGGCATTAGAGTTTTTCTTGTAAAGCATATTTGAGCACGCTTTTCATTTTTGGAATTATTATTTAAATTTATTGTAGCGTGAGTAGTTGCATTTTTTATGATAACGTTATTATTGTGATAAGACGAAGAAAAACGACAGCAGCAAAGACGCATGAAGGCTATTGGATTTGTATTATATTTTTATTTATTTTTGCAAATTTGTTATCGTTTTAATTCCCTTGATTGTGATACAATTTGAAACGTCTTACCAAATGTCAATTTTCTCTATTTTTTGTCAATATTTACTTAATATTTTTACGATCCGGAACTGTTAAATTCTAATTTTAGCGGACCGGAATGAACGCATAGACTAATATTAGTTATTTCTTATTACTTATTACGAACCAGAACCTCTTTAGGTACTAGTTGATGACTACCTACGTGTTAACCGCTGTACTCCACGTGTCTAACACCATAGTCAGTTTATATTACCTACATTCACTGTTAAAAAATTATCACAATACCTATAGATACATAAAAATATTAAAGGGTTTAAGGGTCCCTTGGTTATTTGGTCCTTGAGGTCTAATTTGACCTCTTCTGAACCGTCCTGATTAAATTTTAATTCAATGACATAAAATCATCGTTTGCTAAAATTGTTTATTTATCAGCTTATATCTGTAATTACTAATTAGGTAATTTATTTTACTATGATTAAAAGATACAGTAAAGTTTGAAAACATCATTGTAACCTGTATGGGCTGTATGTATGTATAAAATATAATTAGGTCTATACTTAAAAAGATTGACCACGATTACACGAATAATATTTTTTAATTACGACAAAAAATTAACATCTAGTTATTTCTCGTTGAAATATCTAATTTTTTCCAAATTTGAACTTCAAATACCTATTTGATACTTATGAGATACCTCTTTAAATTATAAATACTTAGCTATAAAAATTGAACATAATATAAATATTTTTATACATTTTTAACTATAAACTAATTTGAAAGTCTTTAATACATTTTATCAAAATATGAAATTTAAATGCTGTGAAAAAACATCGGGCATAATAATATGGATCGTTAATATTTTTGAAACTCTATTAAAACAGCTTTTGAGGAACCTTGTATTAAATTGTAAAGTGTTTTGACTTAGCAAAGAGTTTTATATCATTATTTATTAAAAAAAAAAACAAAAAAGGGGGTCAAGTGGATGTCGCTCCGCTGTACAGTAGGCTACAAGTAGATCACTGTACTATAATGGATGGTATTAAATTTGAATTCAATGATATAATATCATTGTATAAGAAAAACGATTCTGAGCGGAGGCGGTATGTCAGTCTAGGATATTTTAAATTATATTGATATTGTTATTATACGGTAGCTGCTAAGTTGAATTAATATTATTCATATTATTTAATTATTAACCTAAAATTATCAGTGATGCTATAAAAATATTATAATATATACTTTTACTCGTTAAAATTGATTTTAATATGTAATTCCGTCCAAATTTGAACTTAAAATGTCTATAAAAAATAACTGTGTTTAAATATTTTTTAGATTTTTTGAATACAGTATGTACTATTTATTAGAATCTTTATTTTAAATTTTCAATCCTTAGTTAAAAAACTGACCATTTTATAATTGTTTAATTACAATGATTGATAATTTTCGAGATTTTGATGAATTTTGTCAAAATTCGAACTTTAAATGCTTATAAAAAAAATGTGTGCCTATGTATTTTAATATTTTTCAATTGCTATTGTAATAATATATCAGGAGCCTTGTATTAAATTTTCATTATTTTTGGCCCAACAAATAAAATTTTATTGATATTAATAGAAAAAAAAACTAAAAAATTTGAAAATTGAAATCGTCCGTAAAAAGCTGAAAAACAGTCAAAATATATTCAAAATGATGGTGTATAGAAATAGCTTATATAAACATTCAGTGAAATTTTCATACATCTACAGTTATTTGTTTTTGAATTGCAACAAAATAAGAAAATCGCTACATGAGAAATCGAGTGAATATCTAATCTTGTACAAATTTCAACTTAAAATGCTCATAAAAATTTATTATGACTTGCTTATAAACTTTTTTTATTGATAAAATTAGGCAAACTTATGAGGAATCTTGTATTACATTTTCAAATCTTAGATTTAAAAAGAAAAATTTTTATGAATTTCTAACTCAAAATAAATTGCACATTTTCGTCATTTTTACGTATTTTGTAAAAATTTTAACTTTGATTACCTACCTATAAAAAAAAATTGTGACTACAGATTTTTAATATTTTCATCTGCCTTTGAAACTATATATTAGAAGCCTACTATTAAATTTTCAAGGTTTTTTACCCAACAAATAAAATTATATTGACATTTATAGAAAAAAAAACTAAAAAAATTGGAAACTGAAAATGTCCGTTAACAGCTCAAAATAAGACAGAATATTTTGAAAATGATATGATGTGTAGAAAATGCTTATATAAACATTCGGTCAAAATTTCATGTCTCTACGGTCATTTCTTTTAGAGTTATACAAAAACCAAAATCGATTTTGTCGAAAATTGGTTTTCCGTAAAAATTCCCGTTTTTCCCATAATTTTTCATTTGTTTTTCCAGGCGCTCTTGAAAACTACTGGGAAATTTTTACTTTTGACCTTCCAACATACCAACTAGATTCACTTTCTATCAGAAAAGGTACTGTTGAAGAAAATCAAAGCATTTTTACTGTATCCTAAAAGGTAATGACAGACACAAAAATAAAAAAAAAAATAAAAAAAAAAACACACATCATTGTAAAACCAATACATTCATCGCTCCGCTCAGAATCTAAAATAAATCTGATTACAATTAGGGTTTTGAAATGTACCTTAACTATATGAAAAAAAAATTAATAATTAATGTTGTATTCTTAGAAAAACAATATAGGTATAACGCAATCGTGTATGTATTACATTATTTAGATACGTACCTACACGACTATGCACGAGTATAGAAGTATATTTCATAAATGCGCACATGTCAGGATAGACTGTTGACCGTGAACATTTTTTTTAAGTGTTCATGATTATACGACCCTAATCTCTATGATATAGATATGAGGTGAAAAATAGAAGTTAAGTAGGTATGTTACAATAAATTAATAGTTATCTATATTACCATCTTTAAATTAAAATTGTATCTTATGACTTAAAAGTTATAACATGATTTTCTATAAATTAAACCAAAACGTTTATATCAATTTCAAGTACCTATATAACCTATAGGTATGTAATAAATAATAATAATTATAATAATATTCTACCACCGCGGGGACTAGTAAAACGACGACGGCGTTTGTATTATTCGATCTCGCGTATTTTATACATTTCGAGCTACGAACTAAAATATTCGTCTACAATACTTGAATAGCACATTTTTAGTGACATTTAATATTTCATTTAACTTTAAAAAGTAAATTTGGGAACCAAAAAAATATAAAACAAACTTACATTTAAACATCGAGTCTTTCGTTGGAATCCTTGACATGTGCACTGCGACGTCGCGCTCTGTAAACGCTCCTGATACATATCTGAAAATATTGTGATTTGTGAAAAATAAAACCATACGAAACGCAGTATATTTTTTGTTCATGTCAGTTTCGTTTATTAAAATTTTAGAATTTGTAATGGACTGTGTCTTCCACATCGACTTTGACAATTGCCATGGATAATAATAATATAGATATTGTATTAGGTACGTCAATATGATATTTCCAGGGATGTAATTTATAATGCAACTTTTCATATCAAAGAGTTCTGTATTTCTGAACAGTTTGATGTTGTATTGATATTAAAAGTATAGGCAAAATTAATTTAACCTATTGTTAAAGGTACTGTACAAATGCCTAGTCGTAAAATTAATTATTTAGGTACTTTAATCACAAAATTATTTATTAAATTCTTCGTTTGTTTGTATTTTAATAGTTTATACGTGGATTTATTCCTATTACTATTTATAGTACCTACTACCTAGGTGTGTTTATTTATTTCAATGATTATAGGTATATATTTATACATAATTTTATTAAACATTGTATTTAAGAAAATAAAAATAAATCTGATTACAATCAGAGTTTTGTGTTATACCTAACTATTGAAAAAGAAAAAAAAATAATAATAAGTGTTGTATTCTTAGAGAAACACTATAGGGAATGCATTCGTGTATGTATTACATTATTTAGATATTATGTACCTGCACGACTATTATACGAGTATAGAAGTATATTTCATAAGTGCGCACGCGTCAGGATAAACAGTTGACCGTGAACATTTTTTTTTAAGTCTACATGATTATACGCCCCTAATCGCTCTGATATAGATATTAGGTGTACAATAGAAGTTAAGTATGTTTCATTAAATTAATAGGTATCTATTTATAATTTATAACTCATAACGAGAATGTATTGCCTATTTTAAACGACATAAAAAACTCATAGTTTAAGAATTTTAAGAGAATATAAATCCGACCTCTACTTATGACATAAGTTGAACATGTATTTCTATAAATTAAACCAAAATGTATATGTCTATCTCAAGTACCTATAGCCTATAGGTATATTCCTATTAATTATAATATTCTACGACCCGGGACGAATAAAACGACGACGGCGTTTGTATTATTCGATCACGCGTATTTTATTCATTTCGAACTCGGAACTAAAATATTCGTCTACAACACTTGGATAGCACATTTTTAGTGACATTAAATATTTATTTTAACTATAAAATGTAAACTTGAGACCCAAATAAATATGAAACAAACTTACCTTAAACATCGACTCTTATTCATCAGCGGAATCCGTGACGTGTGTCGTGTGTCCACTCCTCTGCGACGTTGCTCTGGAAACGCTTCAGATACATATCTGAAAATATTGTGATTTGTGAAAAATAAAACCATACGAAACGCAGTATATTTTTTGTTCATGTCAGTTTCGTTTATTAAAATTTTAGAATTTGTAATGGACTGTGTCTTCCGCATCGACTTTGACAATTGCCATGGATAATAATGAAATAGATATTGTATTACGTCAATATCATTTTTCCACGGATGTAATTTATAATGCAACTTTTCATATCAAAGAGTTCTGAATTTCTGAACAGTTTGATATGGTGTATTGTTATTAAAACTATAGGCATATTTTTTTTATTAATCATTAAGTAAAAATGTGATTATAAATAAATGTGATAAGTGGTTTAATAATTTAGAATTTTTAATCGACTGTGTCTTCCGCATCGACTTTGACAATTGCCATGGATAATAATGATACATTGGTTGCGTCAATATGATGTTTCCACGTATGTAATATAATGCAACTTTTCTTATCAAAGAGTTCCGTATTTATGAACAGTTCGATGGTGCATTGATATTAAAAGTATAGGCATATTTTTTTTTAAAAATCATTAAGTAAAAATGTGATTATAAATAAATGTGATATAAGTGATAACTTAGAGGTTTACAATAAACACGTCAAATTTACAGTACTGACTATAATACCACATTTTCATTTCTAAATAAAATTTTTAAAAATTAACAACCTGAAACTATATTAATTTTTTTATTGCACCTAAAAAAGTATTGGCCTGCGGGCTAACACGTTCCCCTTCAAATTATTTTTTTTAAGAATTTAAAAACTTGATATTATTAAAACAATTTTTAAAACATCCACAATCTGGTTTCAAGTAAATTAAAACTATAGTAACTATGATAACCACTATAACTAGTTTATTGTAACTTGAATTTGTTATTTGAAATATGAATAGGCACTATCAAATACTTTTAAGTTTTTGGCACTAAGCAGTATAGTTATAACTTGTGTCTTGTAAATAATAGTTTGAAGCAAACGTGGGAGCCCGCAAGCAAATACTTTTTAAGCAGCAAGTAAAAAATTATTATAGCTTAATAATATCTAAGGTTTTAAAATAAATAAAAAAAAATTGACAGAGGAACATGGGAGCCCGCAGGCAAATACTTTTAAGGAGCAAGAAAAAAATTGATATAGCTTTAGGTTGATAATGTTTAAAAAATTTGGTTTAGAAAAATCAAAATTATTAAAATTGATTTAGAAAAATTTTCAAGGGGAACGTATGTTGGAGCCCGCAGGCAAACACTTTTTTAAGAGTAAGAAAAAAAATTAAGAAAAAAATTAATATAGCCATAGGTTGCTAATGTTTAAAATATTTGGTTTAGAAATATCTAAATTATTTAAATTGATTTACAAAAATTTTGAAGAGAAACGTGGGAGCCCGCGGGCAAAGACTTTTTAAGGAGCAAGAAAAAAATTGATATAGCTTTAGGTTGTTAATGTTAAAAAAATTTAGTTTGGAAATATCAAAATGTTTTAAATTGATTTACAAAAATTTTGAAGGGGAACGTTAGAACCCGCAGGCAAATACTTTTTAAGGAGCAAGAAAAAAATTGATATAGCTTTAGGTTGATAATGTTTAAAAATTTGATTTAATAATATCTAAGGTTTTAAAATAAATAAAAAAAATTGACAGAGGAACTTGGGAGCCCGCAGGCAAATACTTTTTTAAGAGTAAGAAAAAAAATTAAGAAAAAAATTATTATAGCCATAGGTTGCTAATGTTTAAAATATTTGGTTTAGAAATATCTAAATTATTTAAATTGATTTACAAAAATTTTGAAGAGAAACGTGGGAGCCCGCAGGCAAATACTTTTAAGGAGCAAGAAAAAAATTGATATAGCATTAAGTTGATAATGTTTAAAACATTTAGCTTAGAAATATCTAGAGATTTTAGATTCATAAAAAAAAATTGACAGAGGAACGTGGGAGCCCGCAGGCAAATACTTTTTAAGGAGCAAGAAAAAAAATGCAGAAAAAAATTGATATAGCCATAGGTTGTTAATGTTTAAAATGTTTGGTTTAGAAATATCAAAATTATTAAAATTGATTAGGAAAAATTTTGAAGGGGAACGTTAGAGCCCGCAGGCAAATATTTTTTAAAGAGCAAGAAAAAAATTGATATAGCTTGAGGTTGTTAATGTTTTAAAATTTAGTTTGGAAATATCAAAATGTTTTAAATTGATTTACAAAAATTTAGAAGGGGAACGTTGGAGCCCGCAGGCAAATACTTTTAAAGGAGCAAGAAAAAAAATGCAGAAAAAAATTAATATAGCCTTAGGTTGTTAATTTTTATAAAATTTGGTTTGGAAATATCTACAGATTTAAATTCATAAAAAAAAATTGACAGAGGAACGTGGGAGCCAACAGGCAAATACTTTTTAAGGAGTAAGAAAATAAATTTAGAAAAAAATTTATATAGTCATAGGTTGTTAATGTTTAGAATATTTGGTTTAGAAATATCAAAATTATTAAAATTGATTTAGAAAAATTTTGAAGGGGAACGTTGGAGCCCGCAGGCAAATACTTTTTAAAGAGTAAAAAAAAAATGCTGAAAAAAGTTAATATAGCCTTAGGTTGTTAATTTTTATAAAATTTGGTTTGGAAATATCTACAGATTTTAAATTCATAAAAAAAAATTGACAGAGGAACGTGGGAGCCGGCAGGCAAATACTTTTAAGGAGCAAGAAAAAAATTGATTTAGCTTTAGGTTGATAATGTTTAAAAAATTTGGTTTAGAAATATCAAAATTATTAAAATTGATTTGAAAAATTTTGAAGGGGAACGTTAGAGCCCGCAGGCAAATACTTTTTAAGGAGCAAGAAAAAAAATTTAGAAAAAAATTAATATAGCCATAGGTTGTTAATGTTTAAAATATTTGGTTTAGAAATATCTACAGATTTTAAATTCATAAAAAAAAATTGACTGAGGAACGTGGGAGCCCGCAGGCGAATACTTTTTAAAGAGTAAGAAAAAAAATTTAGAAAAAAATTAATATAGTCATAGGTTGTTAATGTTTAAAATATTTGGTTTAGAAATATCTAAATTATTAAAATTGATTTAGAAAAATGTTGAAGGGGAACGTTGGAGCCCGCAGGCAAATTCTTTTTAAGGAGCAACAAAAAAATTAATATAGGTTTAGGTTGTTAATGTTTAAAAAATTTAGTTTAGAAATATCAAAATGATTTAAATTCATAAAAATAAATTTTGAAGAGGAATGTGAGAGCCCGCAGGCAATTACTTTTTAAGGAGCAAGAAATAATGTTTAGAAATCAATATATGGTGCTAGGTTGGTATATAAGGCTGTATTTAAAGTTTTTGATTATACTGGTATAACGTAAACCGGCCGTCATTAAGGACGTGGTTAAATATTATTATAAATAGTTAGGTTATGATATCTTACCCTACCCGTACCTAACCTCAACTCACTTTAAGAATAATATTTAAATATTTTCTTTCATTCATATGTTTACAGTATCGAATACTCTGATAGTTAGTTGAAAAATATCAATGCATAGCTCATGACCAATGATAACAGTTGTCTACCATCACCATAGCTTCAACTCGCTATAGGTTTACTTAACTAACCTTCCTTTGACTTTTTAAGACACTTTGAATAAAAAGATCCTTAGTGGGTTGCCGAACTTAAGTGTTTCATTATCGAGTTGATCCGTTGATTATTGACTCCTTGGTGCACCTTAGATCATATACCATGCCCAGTTTACCCTTGTACACAATTTGTAGCACATATAAGCTACATATAAGTCTCTGACATTTTTATTGATCTATATCATACATAGATAAATATGTGTGATTTCTCTTCGCACATGTATCTTAGTCAGAGACCATTGTCAACTTATATGTGCTACAGATTACCGGGATAAGGGCCCATTTATAGTATATGATCTAAGGTTGAAACAATAACTGTGATCACAACTTGAAAGTATGATTGGATGTATATTGTAATGGTAATAGGTAAGTACTAATAATTTTTATTTACAAGCGGGTATCAATTTTAGGGCCCGTTTTACAATCTAGTTTGAACCTCGGTTACTCTTTACCCACTGATTTTACCGGCCGAATTCCACGGTTTAACCTTAGTTTAACCATTGTAATACGGTTCCTCAGAAGATCATATAACTTTTAATATTGTAGATATTATTATTATTTAAAACGCTAACAATTTCAATGATAACTGCTGAATGAAAGTGTTATATTTTTTCATGTGTAAGACACACTTGGAGATAACACATGCAGGTGAAAATAATTTTTTTAAGCAAAATTTTTAATAATTTTTTTTTTAGCTTCATATGGTTTTTAAAATACTAGGAAAGTTTTGATATTTGGAGCAACTTTATAACGTATTTAAATAATTTCATTTTGGACTTATTGAAGAACTGTCTGGAGTGTGGTTTTTTTGGCCACACAGTGTTGGACACGCAGCTCTGCCCCATACTTTGATATTAAAAACCAAGATTCTCCACAGAATAATTATAATATTTAAGACAAAATTATAAATATAGTCACGACAGTCTCTCTTTTCTAACAATATTTCTGATTTCATTGATTTTCAGCATTTTGTACACTTAGGGAAAACAGAAGACGATATCATTTGCACAAGATTGTGACTAACACAATCATACTATTTTATACAATATGATATATTTACCTATCGTTTTTGAATTATAGCCATAAGCTTTTTTTTCTGATAGGTTGTTTTTATGGTTGGTTAAAAGAAGTGTGTGTATGTGTGGCAAGGATTTGTTGCTAAAAATCCCGGGTGGTCACCCATCCGAGAGTTAGCAACACCGGCCGATACGTACACTCAGAGCGTTTTATCGTTTCGAGCGTGGCCCCGCACCACTATATTTTTTTTTATAGACGACTGTCACTCGACGGCTCTACCTAGTAAAGCGACCTATCCGGTCTCTTTTCGATAAATGTTAAATACTCAATCAATTTAGGTACTAAAGATTAATATTTTGCAAACGCGCGGTACAATTTGATAGAGAGACTGCAGTGCAGTGAACTATACAGTAACATAATATTGTTCATCAACTTAAATAAGTCAATTACTTTAATTAAACATCTATCACCTTATGAGACTATTGCTTCTCGAGAAAATTCACCATCACTCCAGATAGTAGGTACTTCTCACCAATATTATAGATATGGATCAAGTGTACCTAATACTACAAATAGTTGTTTTAATTTAATTTCTTTAGAATATTAGTGTCAACTTGCTGAGTTTTAGTTACACTCAGCTTATCAAAACTAGAATATATTAGTTAAATTAAACTCCAAATGTACCTATTATATAATGTAACCTATTTTATGTGAAATAATGGTACCTAGGCCTCTATGATAATTTTTTATAAAGATAAGTAAAAGCTCAAATTTTGCAATTATACGGTACTTAATACTTTTTCCTAATAGTTTAATAGAAATTATGAAGCTAAAAATATAGAATTACCTATATTGTCTACACTGAGACATGGAGCACACTAAAATAGTTCCATAATTCATGGTTTTATATAATTCATAATAATAATAATAATTTAAGTAATATATTTTTTTATAAATTAATTTTTTATAAAGTTTGTTTTAATGTTTGAACTATATGTCAAAATTTTTTTGGAAGACCACTATTATTACAACACTGTTACCAATATGCGTCTCATTGTACCCCGGTTTCCACTACTTATCATCATTACTTATGAGTAATTACTTTTATTTCCAATCATATCGACCACAGTTAATGTTAAATGTCAACAATCAACAGCTTCATCAACTCGATGACACTTAATAGGATGTCTGATTTTTAGCGCACCACTTATTTCTCTCGCTGACCCACGCGCAACTAGAGGGTGGCTTAGGGAGGCTTAGCATGCCAAAACTTGTAATAGCCACCCTCAACTATTTTCATTTTTTCGACTAATAATGCACAGTACTGTACGCCAGAACTGTCACTGGATTAGTGTCCTTACACTTTTAATAAGAGATTGTACCTATTGTACAACTTTAATATTTAACCCTTTCACTGGTGAATTATTTTTTTTCCAGAGCTGAGATAGAGTTTTATTTTTAAATTTGTTTTTTTGTAGTGTTTATTTTTCATATTTTGCATATGTATATACATCAATATTAATAATTCATAAATTTTTTTTTATTATTTTTAGTGCCTAGACATGACAGATTTTGATATTTTTTTGTTTCTTTTAATTTTGAGAATTTTTTTTGTATTGCATACATTGGATATTGTTATACCTCAAGTATTTATAGTTCATACATTTTTTTTTTCATTTTTATTTCCT
>JANEHU010004896.1:0-44266 GCA_027563435.1 Nasonovia ribisnigri | reverse complement strand
TTTTATTGATCTATATCATACATAGATAAATATGTGTGATTTCTCTTCGCACATGTATCTTAGTCAGAGACCATTGTCAACTTATATGTGCTACAGATTACCGGGATAAGGGCCCATTTATAGTATATGATCTAAGGTTGAAACAATAACTGTGATCACAACTTGAAAGTATGATTGGATGTATATTGTAATGGTAATAGGTAAGTACTAATAATTTTTATTTACAAGCGGGTATCAATTTTAGGGCCCGTTTTACAATCTAGTTTGAACCTCGGTTACTCTTTACCCACTGATTTTACCGGCCGAATTCCACGGTTTAACCTTAGTTTAACCATTGTAATACGGTTCCTCAGAAGATCATATAACTTTTAATATTGTAGATATTATTATTATTTAAAACGCTAACAATTTCAATGATAACTGCTGAATGAATGTGTTATATTTTTTCATGTGTAAGACACACTTGGAGATAACACATGCAGGTGAAAATAATTTTTTTAAGCAAAATTTTTAATAATTTTTTTTTTAGCTTCATATGGTTTTTAAAATACTAGGAAAGTTTTGAGATTTGGAGCAACTTTATAACGTATTTAAATAATTTCATTTTGGACTTATTGAAGAACTGTCTGGAGTGTGGTTTTTTTGGCCACACAGTGTTGGACACGCAGCTCTGCCCCATACTTTGATATTAAAAACCAAGATTCTCCACAGAATAATTATAATATTTAAGACAAAATTATAAATATAGTCACGACAGTCTCTCTTTTCTAACAATATTTCTGATTTCATTGATTTTCAGCATTTTGTACACTTAGGGAAAACAGAAGACGATATCATTTGCACAAGATTGTGACTAACACAATCATACTATTTTATACAATATGATATATTTACCTATCGTTTTTGAATTATAGCCATAAGCTTTTTTTTCTGATAGGTTGTTTTTATGGTTGGTTAAAAGAAGTGTGTGTATGTGTGGCAAGGATTTGTTGCTAAAAATCCCGGGTGGTCACCCATCCGAGAGTTAGCAACACCGGCCGATACGTACACTCAGAGCGTTTTATCGTTTCGAGCGTGGCCCCGCACCACTATATTTTTTTTTATAGACGACTGTCACTCGACGGCTCTACCTAGTAAAGCGACCTATCCGGTCTCTTTTCGATAAATGTTAAATACTCAATCAATTTAGGTACTAAAGATTAATATTTTGCAAACGCGCGGTACAATTTGATAGAGAGACTGCAGTGCAGTGAACTATACAGTAACATAATATTGTTCATCAACTTAAATAAGTCAATTACTTTAATTAAACATCTATCACCTTATGAGACTATTGCTTCTCGAGAAAATTCACCATCACTCCAGATAGTAGGTACTTCTCACCAATATTATAGATATGGATCAAGTGTACCTAATACTACAAATAGTTGTTTTAATTTAATTTCTTTAGAATATTAGTGTCAACTTGCTGAGTTTTAGTTACACTCAGCTTATCAAAACTAGAATATATTAGTTAAATTAAACTCCAAATGTACCTATTATATAATGTAACCTATTTTATGTGAAATAATGGTACCTAGGCCTCTATGATAATTTTTTATAAAGATAAGTAAAAGCTCAAATTTTGCAATTATACGGTACTTAATACTTTTTCCTAATAGTTTAATAGAAATTATGAAGCTAAAAATATAGAATTACCTATATTGTCTACACTGAGACATGGAGCACACTAAAATAGTTCCATAATTCATGGTTTTATATAATTCATAATAATAATAATAATTTAAGTAATATATTTTTTTATAAATTAATTTTTTATAAAGTTGGTTTTAATGTTTGAACTATATGTCAAAATTTTTTTGGAAGACCACTATTATTACAACACTGTTACCAATATGCGTCTCATTGTACCCCGGTTTCCACTACTTATCATCATTACTTATGAGTAATTACTTTTATTTCCAATCATATCGACCACAGTTAATGTTAAATGTCAACAATCAACAGCTTCATCAACTCGATGACACTTAATAGGATGTCTGATTTTTAGCGCACCACTTATTTCTCTCGCTGACCCACGCGCAACTAGAGGGTGGCTTAGGGAGGCTTAGCATGCCAAAACTTGTAATAGCCACCCTCAACTATTTTCATTTTTTCGACTAATAATGCACAGTACTGTACGCCAGAACTGTCACTGGATTAGTGTCCTTACACTTTTAATAAGAGATTGTACCTATTGTACAACTTTAATATTTAACCCTTTCACTGGTGAATTATTTTTTTTCCAGAGCTGAGATAGAGTTTTATTTTTAAATTTGTTTTTTTGTAGTGTTTATTTTTCATATTTTGCATATGTATATACATCAATATTAATAATTCATAAATTTTTTTTTATTATTTTTAGTGCCTAGACATGACAGATTTTGATATTTTTTTGTTTCTTTTAATTTTGAGAATTTTTTTTGTATTGCATACATTGGATATTGTTATACCTCAAGTATTTATAGTTCATACATTTTTTTTTTCATTTTTTATTTCCTAGACATTGCTTATTATTACTAATTTTCTTTTTGTGTGACTTTAATTTTCTATAATAATTTTTACTAATTTTTTTTTTGTATTGGACATTTTGCATATGTTTATACTTCAATATTAATAAATCCTACATTTTTTTATTTTTTATTAATTTTTTTTTTTGTGTGGTTTTTTCTAAGAATATAATGAAATATTTTTGAATTGCATATTTTGCTTATTGTAATAATTTAAAAATTAATAAATCATAAACTTTTTTTTAAAATTTTTTTTTAACTTGTATTTTACTTAGAATGTTATGCGTTTTATTTGAATTGATTATTTTGCATATTGTTACACTTCAAATCAATTATTTCATTACTTCTTTTTAAAATTTTTTTTCTACCTATATTATAATTTTTATTAATTTTTTCTTTGTGTCTGGTTTTTTCTTAGAATTTAATTAAATATTTTTTAATTGCATATTTTGCTTATATTGTGATAATTTAAGTATCAATAATTCATAAACTTTTTTTGGAAATTTTTTTAAAACTTGTATTTTACTTAGAATGTTATTATGTATTTTATTTGAATTGAATATTTTGCATATTGTTACACTTCATTATTAATTATTTCATTACTTTTTTTTTAAATTTTTTTCTACCTATATTTTAATTTATATTAATATTTTCTTTGTGTTTGGGTTTTAATAAGAATATAATGAAATATTTTTGAGTTGCATATCTTGCTTATATTGTGATAATTTAAGTAATATTAATAATTCGTAAACTTATTTTTAAAATTTTTTTACTACTTATATTTTACTTATCATTTTTATTTTTGTCTGGATTTTTCTTTCAATTTGATGACTTTTTTTTTTAATTGAATATTTTACAGATTGTGATATATAAAGTATTAATAATTCATAAACTATTTTAAAAATTTTTTTACTACTTATTTTTTTCTCATTTTTTTTTTGTCTGGAATTTTCTTAGATTTTTATAAAAATTTTTTAATTGAATATTTTGCATATCGTGATAATTTATGTATAAATAAATCATACATTTTTTTTATATTTTTTTATACCTATATTTTAATTTTTATTAATATTTTTTTTTTGTGTGGTTTTTTCTAAGAATATAATGAAATATTTTTGAATTGCATATTTTGCTAAGTGTAATTATTTAAAAATTAATAAATCATAAACTTTTTTTTAAATTTTTTTTTAACTTGTATTTTACTTAGAATGTTATACATTTTATTTGAATTGATTATTTTGCATATTGTTACACTTCAAATCCCAAGCTCCTACTACTGAAGTACTAAAATTAATTTAACTAGGTTAAATGGAACAATTAGTTTTTGACTTGGAGGGAATTGACATATTTAATTAGATAGCAGCGCCGTGAAATTGTGAAAACACAAGGTTTCAGCTGAGTTCTGAATAACTACCTGTACATAAAAATTCGATTACGTGAACAATGGCAAGTTCGTTACGAAATGCTTTTTTTTTTTTTTTAATTGGATATTTTTTATATTTTGATAATTAATAAGTATTAATAAATTATAAACTTTTTTTTAAATTTTATAACTACTTTTATTTTACATATTATTTTTTATTTGTCTAGATTTCTCTAAGATTTTAGAGAAATACATTAAGATCATACATTTTATTTATATTTTTTTATACTTATATTTTCATTTTTATTTTTTATTTTTTTTTTGTTTTTAAGAATATAATGAAATATTTTTGAGTTGCATATCTTGCTTATATTGTGATAATTTAAGTAATATTAATAATTCATAAACTTATTTTTAAAATTTTTTACTACTTATATTTTACTTATCATTTTTATTTTTGCCTGGATTTTTCTTTCAATTTGATGACTTTTTTTTTATTGAATATTTAACATATTGTGATATATAATGTATTAATAAATCATACATTTTTTTTATATTTTTTTATACTTATATTTTTATTTTTTTTTTTTGTTTTTTCTAAGAACATAATGAAATATTTTTGAATTGCTTATTTTGCTTATTGTGATAGTTAAAAAATAAATAAATCATAAACTTTTTTTAAAATTGTTTTCTATCTACATTTAAATTTTTATTAATTTTTTTTTTGTCTTGTTTTTTCTTAGAATTTAATTAAATATTTTTTAATTGCATATTTTGCTTATATTGTGATACTTTAAGTATCAATAAATCAAAAACTTTTTTTTTTAAATTTTTGTTCTATCTATATTAATTTCTATTAATTTTTTTTCTACTTATATTTTACATATTATTTTTTTGTCTCGATTTTATTCATTTTTTTTTTTTTAATTGAATATTTTACATTTTGTGATAATTAAGGTGTTAATAAATCATAAAAATTTTTTTACTGCTTATATTTTATTTATTATTTTTTTTTTTGTCTGGAATTTTGTTAGATTTTTATACATTTTTTTTCAATTAAATATATGGCATATTTTGAAAATTTAGGTATAAATAAATCATACATTTTTTTTATATTTTTTTATACCTTTATTTTAATTTTTATAAATTTGCTTTTTCTAAGAATATAATGAAATATTTTTGAATTGCATATTTTGCTTATTGTAATAATTTAAAAATTAATAAATCATAAACTTTTTTTTTTAAATTTTTTTACTACCTTTATTTTACTTATTATTTTTATTTTTGTCTGGATTTTTCTTTGAATTTGATGACTTTTTTTTATTGAATATTTTACAAATTGTGATAATGTAGGTATAAATAAATCATAAACTTTTTTTATATATTTTTTTTCTACCTATATTTTAATTTTAATTTTTTTTTTTTTTTTGTGTGTAAATTTTTATATTGTCTTTAAGAATTTTTTTTTATAGTTCATATTTTGCATATTGTATTACTTCAAATATTAATATATTTGTTAAATTGTTTTTTTTTTTTTTTTTAGAACCTAGATATAACTTATTATTTTTTTTTGTTGTTGTGCGTGGGTCAAATATGGAATAGTGAGCTGACATCCCAACCGGCAACCGATCTTTTTATTCTATCTCATAAGAAGGTAAGTTAGGTAAACCTATGGTTAGTTGAAGCTATAGTGATGACTGACGACCATCACCACTAGTCGTGAGGTTTGCAATGATATTTTCCTACTAACTAAATATGTATTCGATATTGTAAACATAACAACGAAAGATATTGTTTAAATATTATTCTTTCTTCTCACCCCCCTCACAATCTTTCTCACAACCTCTGTTACAACCTCTCTCACAGCCTCTCTCAAAACATCTCTCACAATCTCTCTCACAACCTCTCTCACAGCCTCGCTCACAACCTCTATCACAATCTCTCTCACAGCCTCTCTCTGAACCTGTCTCACTATTTCTTTCACTACTTCTCTCACAAACTCTCTCACAACCTCTCTCACAGCCTCTCTCACAATCTCTCTCACAGCCTCTCTCTTAACCTCCCTCACAAACTCTCTCACAACCTCTATTAAAACCTCTCTCACAATCTCTCTCAACCTACCTCACAACCTCTCTCACTTCCTATTCACTCAAAAGAATAAATTAAAAAAGTATCATGGTACCTAACTAATTTCATAATTTTTATCACGACTTTATTGATAGCCGGAATAGTGTTATACCAGTAGTTACAATAAGAAAAATTTAAAAAGTGGCGGGCAATACACACCCTTATCAATTAACAATACCTAATAAAAAAGAAAACTATTGAAAAAAAAAAAAAGTACATACCCCGTGTCCGAATCAAAATCTGATCTACAACTTAGTCTTCGAAACACTGCAACATTACACATTTCAGTCTGCTTATGATAATACATTATTATTCCTAGTTGGCAAATTTTCAGTGACGAATACCATCTCTGAAATAATACGCAGCTTATTGCAGTAAACTGTTCAACAATATTCTTATAACCTACACGTTAAACATATTATATATTGATGCATAATGTTTAATTTGTATCATATACCTACATAACTATTATATTATGTGTTAGTTTGTTATTTAGATTGATATTGCAATATAACTTGTTTTTTTTTTAATTTTTAATTTATTTTTTTAGTATCTGTTGTCATTATTTGGGACAGTAAATATGTATCAATTTTCTACAACAAGGTCTTCATAAGGTACTTTGGGGGGTCAAAAGTAAAAACTGTCCAGAAAAACCAACAGAAAATTAAGGAAAAACTGAGATTTTTACGCAAAATCCGTTTTTGAAAAAATGGTTAGGTTTAAGTGTCATTTTAAAAAAATACCGAATATAGACGAAATTTTCACAGAATGTTTATATACTAGCTATTTATACAGTTGATATTACTGGAAATTAATATAATGTTAAGCGTAAGTCCACAATATTTTTTTATGACCGTCTGAAGTCAACATTTTGACTAAATTCATCAATAATAACACTAAAATTGGCAAATTATTTAGAGTAAGAAATTCATAAAAAAATTTAATCTATATCTAAGATTTGATATTTTTATACGTTAAGTTTTTCATCATTCAACAAAACAAAAATATACGTCAGAATATACTACCTGAAAGTCAATTGTGTGCAAGTGGTTTAAGTTAGACATAGGATAATCACCCACTATTATAACAATTCTAAAACTATTAACTGTAGGTATTTAAAATTTCCTTCAAACGTTTAAATTATCATTTTTTATACATGATAAAATTTCCAAATATTTCGACTCGTCTTGAGTGATTTATAGACGTTTCAATTTTTAAATTTTTTTTTTATTTATTATTCAATAAATGTCAATAAATTTGCAGTCGCTGGGTCAAAAAACTTAAAATTAATACAAAGTTCCTCATAAGTTAATAATATAGTAGCAGTTGAAAAATATTAAAAATTCATAGGAACGATTTTTTTTTATAGACATTTAAAGTACAAATTTTTACAAAACTCATCATTATTACGACATTCACATTATATTTTGTAGTCAGATATTCATACAAAATTTTCTTTGTTTACCTAAGATATAAAAATATAATACAAGGTTCCTCATAATTAGTTATAATAACAGTGGAGAAATAATAAATATCCGGAGGCACGATTTTTTTTATAAGTATTTAAATTTCCATTTTGAACAAAATTTATCAAATAAAAAATTTACGAATTACTAAGTAGTTAAAAATGTATAAGATGTAATTATTTAAACCAAGAATAACAATTTTAGTTATTTTGATCATGAAGTGCTATTTCTGAATAGCTTCTTCAATCAAGCCAACCGTGACGTATAATAATATATCCTTCCATCTATTGTGCTTATTTTAAATATATTTTATACAAATTATACAAATAAAATAAATATGAGAAATAAAAAAGTTATTTTGTTGAAATTTAAAAAATATTATTCGTAGATATATGAAACTTTTAGACTATATTATTATAATTTATATATGTACACAATGACATTTTAAAATTTAATTTTTTGGAAAATGAATTTAACCTATTGTTAAAGGTACTGTACAAATGCCTATAGTCGTTAAATAAATTAGGTAGGTATCACAATATTATTTTTTGAATACTTCGCTCAGAATCGTTTTTCGTTTGTTTGTTTGTATTTTAATAGTTTATACGTGGATTTATTCCTATTACTAATTATAGTACCTAGGTGTATTTATTTTATTTCAATGATTATAGGTATATATTTATAAATTATTTTTTTAAACACTGTATTTAAGAAAATAAAAATAAATCTGATTACAATTAGAGTTTTGAAATGTACCTTAACTATATAAACAAAAAAATAATATTTAATGTTTCTTAGAAAAAAAATATAGGTAACGCATTCGTGTATGTATTACATTATTTTGATATGTACCTACACGACTAAACAAGTATAGATGTATATTTTTTAAGTGCGCACACATCAAGATAGACAGTTGACCGTGAACATTTTTTTTTATATATTATTTTTATATTTATTATTTATATTATAATTAAATCTATAACTTATAACTTATAACGAGAATGTATTGCCTATTTTAAACGACATAAAAACTTCATATTTTAAGAATTTTAAAAGAATATAAATCCGACCCCTACATAAGTTAAACATGTATTTCTATAAATTAAAGCAAAATGTATATGTATACTTCAAGTACCCGTAGCCTATTGGTATGTACCAATTAATTATAATAATATTCTACGACCCGGGACTGGTAAAACGACGACGGCGTTTGTATGATTCGATCACGCGTATTTTATTCATTTCGAATTCGGAACTAAAATATTCGTCTACCAACACTTGGATAGCACATCTTTAGTGACGTTAAATATTTATTTTAACTCTAAAAAGTAAATTTGAGCCCCCAATAAATATAATAAAAACTTACTTTAAACATCGACTCTTTCATCGGCGGAATCCGTGAAGTGTGCAGTCGTGTGTCCTCTGCGACGTTGCTCTGGAAACGCTCCAGATACATATCTGAAAATATTGTGATTTGTGAAAAATAAAACCATACGAAACGCAGTATATTTTTTGTTCATGTCAGTTTTGGTTATTCAAATTTTAGAATTTATAATGGACTGTGTCTTCCGCATCGAATTTGACAATTGCCATGGATAATAATCAAATATTGTATTAGGTAGGTACGTCAATACGATGTTTCCACGGATGTAATATAATGCAACTTTTCATATCAAAGAGCTCCGTATTTATGAACAGCTTAATGGTGTATTGTTGTTAAAAATAAAGGCATATTTTTTTTATGAATCATTAAGTAAAAATGTGATTATTGTGATAATCTAAGTATTTATAAGTTTTATATTTCTTTTTAAATTTTTTTACTACTTATATTTTACTTTTATTTTTTTTTTTGTGTCTTAATATTTTTCTAAGAATATAAAGACATTTTTGGGAATTGCATATTTGCATACTGTGGTAATTCAATTATTAATAAATCATACATATTTTTTTTTATTTTTTTAGTATTTGGACATAACTTATTTTTAATCTTATTTTTTTTTTTTGTTATGCGTGGGTCAAATATGGAATAGTGCAGTAAAATGTTCAACAATATTCTTATGACCTATACGCGTTACACATATTATATATTGTTTAAATAATGTTACCTGAAAGTCAATTGTTTACAAGCAGTTTAAGTTAGATATAGGATAATCACTAACTTATAATAAATTCTCATAAAACGATTTTCTGATATTGCTGTTATCCTAAAACTACTAACTGTAGATATTTTAAAATTTCTTTCAAATGTTGAAATCATAATTTTCCATACTGGATAGAATTTCCATTTATTTCGACTCGTTTTGAGTGATTTATAGACATTTGAAATGTGAAAAATTTTTTGTTTATTATTCAATAAATTTGAAGTCATTGGGTTAATGAGCTTAAAATTAATACATTAAATTTAAAAATAAAGAATAACTAAGTAGTTAAAAATGTATAAAATATTCAATTTGTAATGCTATAAACAAGTGTTATTATAAATAGTTCATAATGTACCCAAAAATCTAAAAAACCTATTATAAAAGTGCAAATGTTTAACCAAATTATTAAAACCAAGAATAACACTATTGTCACTATTTGGGACAGTAAATATGTATCAATTTTCTTCAACAGCATCTTCAAAAGGTTCTATGGAGGGTTAAAAGTAAAAAACTTTTAAGTTGAAAAGCAATTGAAAGAAAAGGGGGTCAAGTGGATGTCGCTCCGCTGTACAGTAGGTTACAAGTAGGTCACTGTATAATGGATGGTATTAAATTTTATTTTAATGATATAATATATCATTGAATACGATAAACGATTCTGAGCGGAGACGGTATATCAGTCTAGGATATTTTAAATTATGTTGATATTGTTATTATATGGTAGCTGATAAGTTCATAATATTATTCGTACTATTTAATTATTAACCTAAAATTATCAGTGATGCTGGAAAAATATTATAATATATACTTTTACATAAGACACAATTCAACTGGAAACATAATTTCAGATTAAATATATGAACATTTGATAATATTTAGTAGAAAAATAGGTCTGTAAAAAAAAACTGTGTTTATACATTTTTTAGATTTTTTGATTACATTATGTACTATATTTATTAGAATCTTTCTTTTAAATTTTCAATCGTATTATAGTTATAAAAACTGAATATTATATAATTGTTTAATTACAATGATTGATAATTTTAGAGATTTTGATGAATTTTGTCAAAATTCTAACTTTAAATCCTTAAAAAAAAATGTGTGCCTCTGTATTTTTAATATTTTTCAATTGCTATTATAACAATATATCAGGAGCCTTGTATTCAATTTTCATAATTTTTGGCCCGAAAAACAAAAATTCATTGGTATTTATATGAAAAAAAACTAAACAAATTGAAATGGTCCGTAAAAAGCTCAAAAACAGTCAAAATATATTAAAAATTAGATGGTGTATAGAAAATTATAATATAAACATTCGGTGAAGTTTTAAAATATCTACAATTATTTATTTTTGAATTAGAACAAAATAAGAAAATCGCTATATGAGAAATCGAGAGAATATCCAATGTTGTAAAAATATGAACTTCAAACGCTCATGAAAATTTAATTTGACTTGGTATTATAGGTTTTTTTTTTTTTTGATAAGCTTAGGCAAACTTATGAGAAATCATGTGTTACATTTTCGTATCTTAGATTCAAAACGAAAAATTTTTATGAATTTCTAACTCGTATTTTGTCAATATTTGAACTTTAAATGCTTATAAAAAAAATTTGTGACTACGGATTTTTAACATTTTTCATATAATATTGTAACAATATATTAGGAGCCTTGTATTAGCATTTCAAGTTTTTTACCGAACAAATAAAGTTTTATAGAAATCTATAGAAAAAACATAAAAAAAATTGGAAAATGAAAATGTCCGTATAAACAGCTAAAATATTATGGTGTATAAAAAATGCTAATATAAACATTTAGTCAAAATTGCATGGATCTACGGTAATTTCTTTTAGAGTTATACTAAAAACCAAAATCGATTTGGTCAAAAATTGGTTTTCCGTAAAAATTCCCGTTTTTTCCTTAATTTTTCATTTGTTTTTTCACGGCGCTTTTGAAAACAACTGAGAATGGACTGTGTCCATGATATTATACAATATACGTCCCTAATCCCTATGATATAAATATTAGGTGAACAATAGAAGTTAAGTATATTATACTAAATTAATATGTATCTATAACTTATTACTTATAACGAGAATATATTGCCTATTTTTAACGACATAAAAACCTCATATTTTAAGAATTTTAAGAGAATAAAATCCGACCCCTGCTTATGACATAAGTTGAACATGTATGTATATAAATTAAACAAAAATGTGTATGTCTTTTTCAAGTACCTATTAATTATAAGAATATTCTACGACCCGGGACTGGTAAAACGACGACCAACTTTGTATTATTTGATCTCGCATATTTTATTCATTTCGAATTCGGAACTAAAATATTCGTCTACCAACACTTGGATAGCACATTTTTAGTGACGTTAAATATTTATTTTAACTCTAAAAAGTAAATTTGAGAACCAAATAAATATAAATCAAACTTACATTTAAACATCGATTCTTTCGGCATTCATCGGAATCCGTGACGTGTGCGCCGCGACGTCGCTTTGTAAATGCTCTTGATACATATCTGAAAATATTGTGATTTGTGAAAAATAAAACCATACGAAACGCAGTATATTTTTTGTTCATGTCAGTTTTGGTTATTCAAATTTTAGAATTTATAATGGACTGTGTCTTCCGCATCGAATTTGACAATTGCCATGGATAATAATCAAATAGATATTGTATTAGGTAGGTACGTCAATACGATGTTTCCACGGATGTAATATAATGCAACTTTTCATATCAAAGAGTTCCGTATTTATGAACAGCTTAATGGTGTATTGTTGTTAAAAATAAAGGCATATTTTTTTTATGAATCATTAAGTAAAAATGTGATTATTGTGATAATCTAAGTATTTATAAGTTTTATATTTCTTTTTAAATTTTTTTACTACTTATATTTTACTTTTATTTTTTTTTTTTATGTCTTAATATTTTTCTAAGAATATAAAGACATTTTTGGAAATTGCATATTTGCATACTGTGGTAATTCAATAATTAATAAATCATACATATATTTTTTTATTTTTTTAGTATTTGGACATTACTTATTTTTATTCTTATTTCTTTTTTTGTTGTTATGCTTGGTTGAAATATGGAATAGTGCAGTAAAATGAAGCCTGCAGTAAAATGTTCAACAATATTCTTATGACCTATACGCCTATAGGCTATAATCTATAACATATATAAGTAATTTTAGCACCAAATCAAATACACAGGTCATATTTTTTTTTATTATCTATATATTTTTTTCTAAAAACTTAAAAAACTTAATTGTGTACCTATAAGTACTAAATAATAATAACCGGAATTCGGAAAGTTATAATTAAATTTAAAATTATAATTTTAAAAAAAATTTAGAAATATCAAAATTATTAAAATTGATTTAGAAAAATTTTGAAGGGGAACGTTAGAGCCCGCAGGCAAATATTTTTTAAAGAGCAAGAAAAAAATTGATATAGCTTGAGGTTGTTAATGTTTAAAAATTTGATTTAATAATATCTAAAGTTTTAAAAATAATAAAAAAAAATTGACAGAGGAACGTAGGAGCCCGCAGGCAAATACTTTTTAAGGAGCAAGAAAAAAAATTTAGAAAACAATTAATATAACCATAGGTTGTTAATGTTAAAAATATTTGGTTAAGAAATATCTAAATTATTTAAATTGATTTACAAAAAATTTGAAGGGGAACGTTATTACCCGCAGGCAAATACTTTTTAAAGGGTAAGAAAAAATTTAGAAAAAAATTTATATAGCCATAGGTTGTTAATGTTTAAAATATTTGGTTTAGAAATATCAAAATTATTAAAATTGATTTAAAAAAATTTTGAAGGGGAACGTTGGAGCCCGCAGGCAAATACTTTTTAAAGAGTAAGAAAAAAAATGCAGAAAAAAATTAATATAGCCTTAGATTGTTAATTTTTATAAAATTTGGTTTGGAAATATCTACAGATTTTAAATTCATAAAAAAAAATTGACAGAGGAACGTGGGAGCCCGCAGGCAAATACTTTTTAAAGAGTAAGAAAAAAAAATTAGAAAAAAATTAATATTGCCATAGGTTGTTAATGTTTAAAATATTTGGTTTAGAAATATCTAAATTATTAAAATTGATTTAGAAAAATTTTGAAGAGGAACGTGGGAGCCCGCAGGCAAATACTTTTTAAGGAGCAAGAAAAAAATTGATATAGCTTTAGGTTGTTAATGTTTAAAAAATTTAGTTTAGAAATATCTAGAGATTTTAAATTCATAAAAAAAAATTGACAGAGGAACGTGGCAAATACTTTTTAAAGAGTAAGAAAAAAAATTAAAATAGCCTTAGGTTGTAAATTTTTATAAAATTTGATTTGGAAATATCTACAGATTTTAAATTTATAAAAAAAAATTGACTGAGGAACGTGGGAGCCCGCAGGCGAATACTTTTTAAGGAGTAAGAAAAAAAAATGCAGAAAAAAATTAATATAGCCTAAGTTGTTAATTTTTATAAAATTTGGTTTGGAAATATCTACAGATTTTAAATTTTTAAAAAAAAATTGACAGAGGAACGTGGGAGCCCGCAGGCGAATACTTTTTAAGGAGCAAGAAAAAAATTGATATAGCTTGAGGTTGTTAATGTTTAAAAAATTGATTTAATAATATCTAAGGTTTTAAAATAAATAAAAAAAAATTGACAGAGGAACATGGGAGCCCGCAGGCAAATACTTTTAAGGAGCAAGAAAAAAATTGATATAGCTTTAGGTTGATAATGTTTAAAAAATTTGGTTTAGAAAAATCAAAATTATTAAAATTGATTTAGAAAAATTTTGAAGGGTAACGTATGTTGGAGTCCGCAGACAAATACTTTTTAAAGAGTAAGAAAAAAAATTAAGAAAAAAATTAATATAGCCATAGGTTGCTAATGTTTAAAATATTTGGTTTAGAAATATCTAAATTATTTAAATTGATTTACAAAAATTTTGAAGAGAAACGTGGGAGCCCGCGGGCAAAGACTTTTTAAGGAGCAAGAAAAAAATTGATATAGCTTTAGGTTGATAATGTTTAAAACATTTAGCTTAGAAATATCTAGAGATTTTAGATTCATAAAAAAAAATTGACAGAGGAACGTGGGAGCCCGCAGGCAAATACTTTTTAAGGAGCAAGAAAAAAAATGCAGAAAAAAATTAATATAGCCTAAGTTGTTAATTTTTATAAAATTTGGTTTGGAAATATCTACAGATTTTAAATTCATAAAAAAAAATTGACAGAGGAACGTGGGAGCCCGCAGGCAAATACTTTTTAAGGAGTAAGAAAAAAAATTTAGAAAAAAATTTATATAGCTTTAGGTTGATAATGTTTAAAAAAATTGGTTTAGAAATATCAAAATTATTAAAATTGATTTAGAAAAATTTTGGAGGGGAACGTTGGAGCCCGCAAGCAAATACTTTTTAAAGAGTAAGAAAAAAAATTTAGAAAAAAATTAATATAGCCATAGGTTGTTAATGTTTAAAATATTTGGTTTAGAAATATCAAAATTATTAAAATTGATTTAGAAAAATTTTGAAGGGGAACGTTGGAGCCCGCAGGCAAATACTTTTTAAAGAGTAAAAAAAAAATTAAAATAGCCTTAGTGAAGCGGAGCGTCCGTTAAGACGTCCCGCGTCGTAAATAAATAACGATTTGTTTATGGTATCACGTTATTTCTATTTCCAAGTAATTATATTTATACATATATCAGGGTCGAGTAAAGCGTCGATTTGTGTCGACCAGACTTAATTAAGTGAGTCGACACAATCGGGGGCGCTTGGGTGTTTAGTCGGGCGGTAGCCGGACCCTACTCATACATAATAGTTTTTATTAGCCGTTTTATACAATATGGGTGTGAGAGTCGGCCGTCGTCGGTACAAACTTAATTAAGCGGTACCCCGACGACGAACCGGACTCGGGCAGGACAACTTATTTAAGTGCCTGGTCGTAGAGATGTTGGCCCTGAAAAGGGCCGTTTTCGTAGTAACGTCGAATCTCGGCAATTCTTGCCGGTCGACGTTGACTGCAGTGGTATCCGCGGGTTGCCGTTGATTCTTGCCGTGAGTCGGTGACCTCGTCGATAGTCGTGGAACAATAGCCGCTATGTGTTCCGCGTTAGTCGGCGATCAGGCACGGACTCTCACCGTATGGCGGCGGCGTTACGTGTCTTCGGCGGTCGGGTAACTCGTAGAGCCGCGTGAGGCAGTTGCGTCGTCGAGCTGCAAGTTGACACGGAGGCCCGCCGTGGGATGGTATTGTTGTGAACCGTCGATGGGCGGTTGCTGCTTATAGCCGTGGGGCGGCGCTGGTGTTGTCGGCTGCGGGTCTGCACGAAAGTCTGCCGTATAGCGACAACGTCGTTTCACGTCGTCGGCCGGGAGCTACTTGAAAGCCGTGGAGTGGCGCTGATCAGCTGTGGTCGTTGGTGGTCTTGGTCTTGGTCTTGGTCTTCTTGTCTTCAGAACTGGTAGTGTTGATTGTTGTTGAAGTGTTGAAGGTTGAAATAAGACTGACTAGATTGTCGAAAGTGTCCGGTATTTATACCCTTTTCGACAATCTAGTCCGTCGCTGATTGGTCCGCGCGTTTCGTGTTGACAGATGAATATCACACCGTTGTATTGTCGTTTCTCTTTACTAGGTGTGATTTTCATCTGTCAATCGTTCTTATTGTAACTAATTGTTGGTCTTGAAAAAGACCGTTTTGTGGTTGCCGGTTTATTCCGTTACAGAACCCCCCCCAGATTTGTGCCGGGGTGGGAACCATCTAGCACAAATTTTAAAGCGTACGGAATAAACGTGTGCGGGTCTGAGCTGCCTTGTAGATAGCTGTTCGCAGTTGATTATTGCTCATGTACCATATCAGTGTTGGTTCTTTTTCTGTTTTGTGTCTTTTTATTGGACGCTCATGTTGTGCCAGTTGACCTTTTACATAGTCTATTGCTTGAGTCATGTTGAAATTTTGTTTTTCAAACGGGATATATTGGTGTAATGTTGTAGCTGTTACCATTCTCCAATCTACCGGTTGATTCCAATCTGTATTTGGTTTTTCTCTCGCGGCATTTACTTCCGTAACCCAATGAATAATGTACAAGTGTTTGTCTCTGTTTGTTTTACGTTGTGTTTCTTCTGGTGAGTCTTGTATTTTTTCTGCTTGGACTGATATTAATCCCAACATGTTTTCTTCATTTATGGGTATTTTTCTTGCTTTTGCCGCCTGTTCCCGTTCTTTCTGTCTGGCTGCCGTAACAAGTGCCATTATGACTGTTTGATTTTGCTTTGAACAATCTCGTCTTATATAGTTTTTTCCGACCCTTTCTCTGTTCGTTGATTGGTTCGTCGTTCTTGTGACGTGATTGGGTCTTCTTAGTTCTTGGTTTTTTCTTTAATTTTGTTCGTCCATACTGTGGTATGGACGTACTTCTGCCACGTTTATCAGAAGTTCTTTTTTTGATGTGGGGTGCATAACTGCTAACGTGTTTTCACTAATGACTTTGGTGATTGTATATGGACCTTCAAAAATGTTGAATAATTTTTTTATTTCGTTATTTTCTGCGTTTGATAGGTGATGGTTTTTTATTAATACCATTTGCCCCTGTTTGAATGTGATGTATTTCTTTTGCTGAATGTTTTTTTCTTTCTTTTCCACTTTGTTTAATACTCTTTCTACTGCGTAATTTATTAATTCTTGGTGCTTCTTTTTTGTGTTACTCTCTGGAAATGTGATCAAGCTCTCAATTTCATGTTTTGATCTTTTCCCTGTCATTAATTGTTCTGGTGTTATTTCTATTACCTCAGATCTCACTCTGTTCATCCATTTTTCTACTTGGTCTAGATATATTGGCCATTTTCTGTGTTGGTCATGACAGTATGTACGTAATAATCGTCCTATCTCTCTGTTGTATCTTTCAACTGCATTCGATTGTGGATGGTATTTTGTTGAGTATATGGTTTTTATATTCCACTTTTTTAATGTTTCTTTCCATAATTTTGCTGTGAATTGGGTACCGATGTCGGATTGTATTGCCTCCGGGGAGCCGATCGTGGGTATATAATCATTTTCCAACCGATTTAGTATTGCCTTTGACGTTGCCTTCTTTAATGCGTATAGTTTTATGTACCTAGAGAATGTATCTAGTATTGCCAATATGAAGTGTACTCCTCCTCTGCCAGTGGGTAACGGTCCCATTAAATCAATTGACACTTTTTCTAATATTCTTGTTGATTTATGTGTTCTGATTGGTCCACTCGGGTCATAATTAATTGGTTTATTCCTCTGACATTTATCGCAACTTCTGATCGTGTCCATTACAATTTTATGCATATTTCTGAATATTCCTATTTCTCTGATTAAGTGATAAGTTTTATATCTTCCTGGGTGTCCGAATATCGTGTGTGTTTCTTGTGTAAGTCTTCTTGCCATTTGTTCCGGTATTGCAATTTGCCAGTCTTCTTTGTCTCTTACAAATGTTATACCGTCCTTAACCATGATGTGTTTCGAGTGTTTCATTTTTAGTTTACTTATTCTTTTATCGCATTCCTGTAATTGTTTTAAATTTTTTATGTCGTTTCGCAGTTCCTGGCTGTACCTTTCCGATTTTATTTTGTTTAAGTATAACTTCTTTTCGATTCTATTATCTGTGGTTCTCGGGTATCTTGTCAATGTGTCTGCTATTACATTTTCTTTGCCTGGGATATATATGATTTCTAGCTCATACTCTTGTAACGCCAACGTCCATCTGGTTAATCTGCCACTGGTTAACCTGCATTGCTTTAAAAACGTTAGCGCGTGATGATCCGTTAGAATAAATGTTTTATTTCCTAGTATGTATTGCCTAAATTTATTACAGCAATATACCAGTGCTAAAGCTTCTATTTCTGTTGTTGAATATCGTTTTTCTGGTGGTTTGAGAGTTCTACTTGCATACCCTAGGGTTGCTCGTTCGTTGTTATCTAAAATTTGAAATAGCTCTCCCCCAATTGCTACTTCAGATGCATCCGTATTAATGTACATTGGTTGTTTTAATTTTGGAAATGATATTATGACTTTGTCTAAAAATGCTTTCTTTGATCTGTCAAATGCCTCCTGGTGTTTTTTCTCCCACGTCCATTTCTTGCTAGCTTTTGTAAGTTCTATGAGTGGTTGAATAATGTCCGCAAAATCTTTGACATATTTTCTGTAAAAGTTTAGGAACCCTAAGTAGCTTTGCACTTCTTTAATCTTCGATGGTGTTTTAAATGTCTGGATCGTTTTAATTTTCTCTGGGTCCATTTTTAATCCTTCTGTGGAAATAATATGACCTAGAAATGGTACCTCTTTCAAAAAAAATCTGCATTTGTCGATGTTAACAGTAATGTTGAACTGCTTGAACCTAGTTAACACTGTCCTGATATGTTTGTAGTGGCTGTTCTCATCTGTTGACGTGATTAGAATATCATCTACATATATCGTAACGAAGGTGTGTAATAATGGCCCCAGCACTTTGTCCATACTTTTCTGGAATTCTGATCCACTTATGTTTAAACCGAATGGCATTCGTTTAAATGAGTAATTTCTTCCATCGATTAAAAATGAGCATAGTTCTCTGCTGTTTTTTTCTAATGGCACCTGCCAATAACCTGACCTTAGGTCCAGTGTACTTATGCATTTGATCTCTTCAAATTTTGAAAATATCGTTTCAATTGTCATCGGGCATTCTCGATCAGGGACAATGATTTCATTCAACTTTCTAGCATCTAAGCATAATCTAACTTCGCCATTTTTTTTAAAGACTGGTACTATAGGTAGACAATATGGTGATCTAGATTTTTCAATTATGTCAAGATCCATCATTCGTTTTATCTCTTTCTTTACCGCCTCTTTTTTTGCTATAGGTATCGGATAAGGTCTTTGGTTGATCGGTTTGCTGTCCCTTATGCGTATTGTGCACCAATAATTCTTTATTTTGCCTGGTTTTTCACTGAATACTTCCGGAAAATCCTGAATTAATTTATCTAGTCTATGTTGTAAATGATCTGGTAGGTGTTTTATTTTATTTTCTTTATGAGTTTCTGTGATGGTTTCTGTTGTTATTGCCTTCAAGTGTATCGGATTTTCTTGTATTTTATCCATTAACTGTATTTCGTGTATTTTGTTATTAATTTTCAGTATCAGAATTCTTTTCCCAAAATCGATTGATGCTCCGTGGTTTTCAAGGAAATCATTTCCTAGTATTCCTTTTTCGTTTAAATTTTTTATTACCATGAACGGTGATTGCAATATATTTTCTCCGATTTTGATTGGTAAAAGTATTTGGGTCGATATCTTTGTCATTTTGTCCCCTATTGCGTTGTATATGTGTAATCCGTTCACTGGAATTGTTGGTGTTTTAGGGTTTTCGTTCATAATTAATTGTTGATAGTGTTCTGATATAGCACTTATTTCTGCCCCGGAGTCTATTAACATTTCGTATGTTGTGTCATTAATCTTGATTTTAACATATGGGCATCCTTTTGTTGTTGTCTTTTTCATTTCTGCGTCGTATTCGTCGTCTTGCAATAAGTCCGACGCTTTTAATATTGCTATTTTGTTCGTGGTTTGTATTTGATCAGGGGTGTTTATGACAGTGGCTGATCCAGGTCCATCGTCCCCCATTCCTGGTTTTTTGACTCATTATCTTTTTCGGTCTCAACATCATTTTCCTCGTAGGTCCCGTCCTCATCATTGTATATTGCCAACTGTTTTACTGCTTTCGGGATGTACTGGTTTTGTTGCGTATTTACTCCCGCTGTTTGTCGTGTCATCGATTGGTATGGTGTTTGATTAATTCTGTTTGGCTGTCGTGTTTGTTGTGTTGCATTGTTTTGCCCCTGCCGATAGTTATTGTTTCGCGGTTGTTGCTGCGTGTTGTATCGATTGGCGAATTGTTGTGTTTGGATATTTTGTTGGTCGTAATTAATTTGTTTGTTGTGGCTATTTTCTAGTTCGCCTAGCTTCTCCCATATATTTAAAAATTTTTTTTCCCGAGTGGTTTGTATGTATGCCTGGATTGCGACTGGAAAATGTTTTGTTATTAAATTTATTGCCTGTTCTTCATTAAGTTTTGGGGAGTCTAAATATTTTAGTTCTGCCATCCATAGGTGAAAATGTTCTTGGAAGTTATTTGTTATAGGTTTCTTCCCTGCTTCTGTGCATTTTATGAATATATTCCATTGTTTATCTTCTGAAAAGAAATGTTTTAGGAATAACTGCTTGAATGTTTCTTCTGTCGGGGTTGTATCTTTAATCATGCTAAACCATTTGGCTGCTTTTCCCTTCAAACAGTTTTCTATAACGATTATTCTATCTATTGTCGTTATTTTTTTGTGTGTTATATAGGTTTCGAGATTTTTTAAAAACATCTTCGGGTGTTCGTTGTCTTCCCCACTAAAGTTTGGCATCGTTATGTCGATATTATTTGATCTTTGCGTTGTTTCTTCTGTCCTATTGTTGTTCACAAGCCTCATGTCTCGTTCATGTTTTGCTGTTTCGACCGTTAATTTGGTGTCTGTATCGTTGATTAATTGTCTTAGCGCTGTAATTTGTTGTTCATTTTTTTCGTTTAGCTCCGTAATATAACGTTTAAGCTCTGCCATTCCTGTGTCTTGCTGCTCTATTTTCTCTCGTAATTGTTGTACTGTATCCTCCAGATGTTGGATTCGCTCGGTGTTGTTTCTAACCATCTTGTCTGCTTTTATTTGACGTGTTTAATCTCGGTGTCGTGGACTTCTTGCCACTAGTTGGGCGCCAGTTGAAGCGGAGCGTCCGTTAAGACGTCCCGCGTCGTAAATAAATAACGATTTGTTTATGGTATCACGTTATTTCTATTTCCAAGTAATTATATTTATACATATATCAGGGTCGAGTAAAGCGTCGATTTGTGTCGACCAGACTTAATTAAGTGAGTCGACACAATCGGGGGCGCTTGGGTGTTTAGTCGGGCGGTAGCCGGACCCTACTCATACATAATAGTTTTTATTAGCCGTTTTATACAATATGGGTGTGAGAGTCGGCCGTCGTCGGTACAAACTTAATTAAGCGGTACCCCGACGACGAACCGGACTCGGGCAGGACAACTTATTTAAGTGCCTGGTCGTAGAGATGTTGGCCCTGAAAAGGGCCGTTTTCGTAGTAACGTCGAATCTCGGCAATTCTTGCCGGTCGACGTTGACTGCAGTGGTATCCGCGGGTTGCCGTTGATTCTTGCCGTGAGTCGGTGACCTCGTCGATAGTCGTGGAACAATAGCCGCTATGTGTTCCGCGTTAGTCGGCGATCAGGCACGGACTCTCACCGTATGGCGGCGGCGTTACGTGTCTTCGGCGGTCGGGTAACTCGTAGAGCCGCGTGAGGCAGTTGCGTCGTCGAGCTGCAAGTTGACACGGAGGCCCGCCGTGGGATGGTATTGTTGTGAACCGTCGATGGGCGGTTGCTGCTTATAGCCGTGGGGCGGCGCTGGTGTTGTCGGCTGCGGGTCTGCACGAAAGTCTGCCGTATAGCGACAACGTCGTTTCACGTCGTCGGCCGGGAGCTACTTGAAAGCCGTGGAGTGGCGCTGATCAGCTGTGGTCGTTGGTGGTCTTGGTCTTGGTCTTGGTCTTCTTGTCTTCAGAACTGGTAGTGTTGATTGTTGTTGAAGTGTTGAAGGTTGAAATAAGACTGACTAGATTGTCGAAAGTGTCCGGTATTTATACCCTTTTCGACAATCTAGTCCGTCGCTGATTGGTCCGCGCGTTTCGTGTTGACAGATGAATATCACACCGTTGTATTGTCGTTTCTCTTTACTAGGTGTGATTTTCATCTGTCAATCGTTCTTATTGTAACTAATTGTTGGTCTTGAAAAAGACCGTTTTGTAGTTGCCGGTTTATTCCGTTACATTAGGTTGTTAATTTTTATAAAATTTGGTTTGGAAATATCTACAGATTTTAAATTTTTAAAAAAAAATTGACAGAGGAACGTGGGAGCCCGCAGGCGAATACTTTTTAAGGAGCAAGAAAAAAATTGATATAGCTTGAGGTTGTTAATGTTTAAAAAATTTAGTTTGGAAATATCAAAATGTTTTTAATTGATTTACAAATATTTAGAAGTGGAACGTTGGAGACCGCAGGAAAATACATATTAAGGAGCAATATAAAAAATAATATAGCTTTAGGTTGATAATGTTTAAAAATTTGATTTAATAATATCTAAGGTTTTAAAATAAATAAAAAAAAATTTACAGAGGAACATGGGAGCCCGCAGGCAAATACTTTTAAGAAGCAAGAAAAAAATTGATATAGCTTTAGGTTGATAATGTTTAAAAAATTTGGTTTAGAAAAATCAAAATTATTAAAATTGATTTAGAAAAATTTTGAAGGGGAACGTATGTTGGAGCCCGCAGGCAAATACTTTTTAAAGAGTAAAAAAAAAAAATGCAGAAAAAAATTAATATAGCCATAGGTTGTTTATGTTTAAATTATTTGGTTTAGAAATATCTAAATTATTCAAATTGATTTACAAAAATTTTGAAGGGGAACGTTAGAACCCGCAGGCAAATACTTTTTAAGGAGCAAGAAAAAAATTGATATAGCTTTAGGTTGATAATGTTTAAAAATTTGATTTAATAATATCTAAGGTTTTAAAATAAATAAAAAAAAATTGACAGAGGAACGTGGGAGCCCGCAGGCAAATACTTTTTTAAGAGTAAGAAAAAAATTGATATAGCTTTAGGTTGTTAATGTTAAAAAAATTTAGTTTGGAAATATCAAAATGTTTTAAATTGATTTACAAAAATTTTGAAGGGGAACGTTAGAACCCGCAGGCAAATACTTTTTAAGGAGCAAGAAAAAAATAGATATAGCTTTAGGTTGATAATGTTAGATAATCATGGTGCCATATTTTTTTATTTTCTAAATTTTTTTCTTGCCCCTTTAAATCTGTTAGCCTGCGGGCTCCCACGTTCCTCTTTCAATTTTTTTTTCTATCAATTTAAATCTTGTAGATATTTCTAAAAAAAATTTTAAACATCAACAACATATGATGCCATATTTATTTATTTTCAAAATTTTTTTCTTGCCCTTTCAAAACTATTTGCCTGTGGGCTTCCACGTTCCCCTTCCAAATTTTTTTATCAACTTAAATCTTGTAGATATTTCTAAAAAAAATTTTTAACATCAACAACATAGGGTGCCATATTTTTTTATTTTCTAAATTTTTTTCTTGCTGCTTCAAATCTGTTTGCCTTTGGGCTCCCACGTTCCCATTTAAATTTTTTATCAATTGAAATCTTATAGATATAATCAAATCAATTTTTAAACATCAACAATATGGTACCATATTTTTTTTTTAAAATTTTTTTCTTGATCCTTCAAATCTATTTGCCTGCGGGCTCCCACGTTCCCCTTCAAACATTTTTTTATCAACTTAAATCTTGTAGATATTTCTAAAAAAAATTTTAAACATCAACAACATAATACATATGGTGCCATATTTTGTTTTTCTAAATTTTTTTCTTGCTCCTTCAAATCTATTTTCCTGCGGGTTTCCACGTTCCCCTTCAAATTTTTATATCATTTTTATTTAGATTTTACGAAAACAATAATTAATTTAAGTAATGTAAAATAAATAAAAAAAATATAAAAAAAATTTATGATTTATTAATACTTAAACTATCACAAAATATTTAAAATATTCCAAAAAAAGGGAACAAGAGGCTAATAATTAGTATAATAGTTATTAGGTGTTCATAATAATATATTGAGGATTTCAGCTTACCTCCTATGTGTACACGCAATCATTTTTATTTGAAAAAATTCAGCTATATTGTATACTTATTGCAAGAACCTACCTAAGTACCTATATTATTAGTTATTACTATTTTTTATATTGTTTAATAAAACAAAAGATTTTTACTCATTATGTATATACTGTTATACATAAGATACATTTATCGTGTTTTGTAAAAATTAAAACAATAATATAATAGTTAATAATAATAAGGTACCTAATCATGAATCAGTATATAATTAATTAAGTTTCAATAAATTTGACATAATGTCCGTATTGATTTATTTTTATCATAAAATATAAATGTAAAATTTATTATAAAGTTAAATAAAAGAACAAAACTATTTTTTGATTAATTTTGACCACAATTAGCGTTTGCGAAATATTAATTATAATAGTTTGAAAGTTTGAATCTATTAATGAAAATTTTATAGAACATACTATAGGTATTATACACAAAAAAAAAACATTGATGCAATATGTAATGGGAGCCATATGTTTGGATTGAATTTGTTTTATATATATCATTATTTATACATGTACCTACCTATTGCTTACAAACTATATTATTTTTTTATTTACTTGTATATTGATTTATAAATACTTCATATTTTTGTAAAATTGGCTTCAGGCGTTGGAATTATAAAAAAAACGGACTGTCAACAAAAATGTATAGCTATAATTAACATATTATACCTACAGAGTTCCTTGTTATTAGTTTTATAGATTTAAATACTCCGAATAATATTCTATTTTCAAATATGAAATAAAAATGAATGGTCTCATCCAAAGAAGTAAGAAAATTGAAAACTGATGACGATGTCATATCATAATATCTATCATCTATGGCAAAACGCCAATCCTGGTCATTCGTCGGAGACGATTCACAGTTCTAATAATTTCAATGAACGGACAAGTCGTTAAACAGTAATTTTGTACCTATACAACATGTATTCAAATATTTCATTCTGCTCAAGTTAATTTCATAAAATATCTCGATACTATCAGTTCAGTGCGAGATGAAGACGGATGAAGAAATAGCAGTTCTTTGATATGGAATCTGTACCAAGATATAGCACACCTATATTCAACTCGAAGAGTCGACATATTCGTAAGTTTAATTACCTATTCTTTAGGGGCTTACATAACATTTACGTTTTAGTCTTAAAATTAATATTTATTGCCACGGGTTTAGTTTATTTAGTTTATCTGCTACTCGGGTGACGTAGATGCGTATTTTACGTGCTTATAAAATACGTAAGCACAGGTGACGACGGTACATGCAGGTCGTAGAGTATAATAATAATATATTTATACAATTAATTATAAATTGTGTTGAACATGCCACACACAGGCGTTCTTATGTTTCCCAAGATAAAAGCTGAAAATTGCATTGTGTAGGTAGGTATAGAAAAAAATAATGAACAAATACATTATGAGGAATTTTGAATTACATTTACAAAGAAGAAAACTTATTTTTATTAATATCTATCGGAAATAAAATGAGGAAATTTTAAATATTCTTGAATAGCTTAAAATCAAAATAAGCCGGTAAGTGGGTGACGCTGTGCTGTACAGAAGGTTACAAGGGGGACACTGTAATATTTGGTGTTAAATTTAAACTCAATGATGTTTAAAGTACCTACGGTTAGGTAATATCATTGTATACGAAAAACAATTCAGAGCGGTCACCGGGAGACGGCTAGTCAGACTATGATATTTTATATTGTTATTTTTAATACGTTATATTTAGTTGAATTAATATTCTTTGCATAATATTGGATATTATCATATTTGTATATCAAAATATACTTAAGAACCTACAAATATTAATTTTAAATTAAGTACCTACATTTTTTTTTAATAAAAATAGAAAAACTTATAAGAAATCTTGTATCATTTTCAAATCTAAGCTATAAAAAAAAAAACTTAACTATCAAAAATTTGGTATGCCTATAAATAGCACAACACGGGTCAAAATAATTTATGGTGTATAGAAAATGCTAATATAAACATTCAGTGAAAATTTCATGTATCTACGGACTACGGTACATATTTTAGAGTTACACCGCAAGAACCAAAATCGATTTTGCCCAAAAACAATTTTGCGTAAAAATACCATTATTTCTTGATTTTTTTTTCTTTATCCAAACGTTTGTAATCTACGAGGAATTTTAAATTAAGACTTCCCGAATGCATCAACTAAATTCACTTTCCCATCGGAAAAGAAAAGTAACTGAAGTTAAAAATCAAAGCCAGAGACACAAAAAAATAGGTTATAAAAATTATAAACACTCATCATTCTAGAATAACATCATTCTAATCACACTTCATTATAAAATATAAAATATACCCAATACAATTAAAATTAACATATTAAATACCTAATTATTATTAATTTTAAGTTAGACAGTATTCGGTTAAATTGTTAAACTTAAAATTTTATGAATCTAGTTGGTATTATAGTTGGTATATGTACTGTCAATTTGATGTGTTTATTATAAAATGTAAATTAACTCTAAAAACCAGAAATTACATTTATTTATAATCACAGTTTTACTTAAAGATTAATAAAAATAAATATGCCTATAATATGCTTCTAATATCTATACACCATCAATTTTTTCCTAAACACGGAACTCTTTGATGTAAAAAGTTGAATTTAATTAGATCTGTGGATTCATCATATTGGCGTATAATATAATATCTATCATTATATTCTATGGCAATTGTCAAAGTCGTTGCGGAAGTCACAGCCGATTAAAAATTCTAAAATGTTCATAAGCGAAACTGATATGAACAAAAATTATACTGCGTTTCGTATGGTTTTATTTTTCACAAATCACAATATTTTCAGATATGTATCAGGGGCGTTTTCAGAGTGACGTCGTAGCTAATAGCTATATAGTGAACACGTCACGGATTTCGATGAATGCTGAAAGAATCGATGTTTGAATGTAAGTTTGTTTTATATATATTTGGGGCTCAAATTTACTTTTTGAAGTTCAATTAAATATTTTAGTTCCGAATTCAAAATGTATAAAATACGCGAGATCGAATAATACAAACGGCATAATCGTTTTTCATGTTCCAGGTCGTAGAAATATTATAATAATTAATAGGTGCAAACCTTCATGCTATAGGTACTTGAAGTAGACATAAACATTTTGGTTTAATTTATAGAATTATATATACTAAATTATAAGTCATAAGTACTGGCCTCATTTATATTCGCTTAAAATATGAGATTTTTATGTCGTTTAAAATAGGCAATATATTATTCTCTTAATATTCTTTTAAAATACCAGATTGGTTATATGATATATTATGTAGGTACTAAAAATATGTGTGGCAAAAAATACTTTAATTATTAATAAAAAATATATGCATTTAGTTTAAATATATTATTTGATAACATGTACCTAATATAAATTTGGATTTAAGTCTATTTAATTCAATTCATTTTCCCCTAAAAATAAATAACTATATATGGTCCAGTGTTATTTTAGTACGACGATTTGTTAGAATGTCTTTGTGGCTCATAAGATAGATACAATTTTAATGTAAAAATTGTATTTTTTTTTTCAAATCCAACGTTATAAGTTATAGATAACTATGAACTTAGTGTAACATACTTAACTTCTATTATTCACCTAATATATATCATTGGGATTAAGGACGTATAACTATGTACACTAGATATATACCTAACATATCTAAATAATGTAATACATACACGAATGCGTTACCTATATTGTTTCCTTAAGAATACAAAATTATTATTTTTTTTTTTCGTATAGGTAGGTACATTACAAAACTCTAATTAATTGTAATCAGATTTATTTTTATTTTCTTAAGTACAATGTATCAAAAATTATTAATTAATATCTATCTATAATTCATTGAAATAAAATAAACACAACAATAGATACTATAATTAGTAACAGGAATAAATTCATGTATAAACTATTAAAATACAAACAAACAAACGAAAAACCATTCTGAGCAAAGACTTTAATAACTAATATTATGATTGAAGTACCTACATAATTTATTTTACGACTAGGCATTTGTACAGTACCTTTTTAACATCAAGTTAAATTCATTTTATACTCTAAAAGTTTCATATAATATCTACGAATAATATTTTTAAATTACAACAAAATAACTAAAATTGTTATTCTTGGTTTTAATAATTTGGTTAAAAATATGAACTTTTGTAATATGGTTTTTTAGATTTTTTTGATTACATTATGAACTATTTATAGGAATCTTTATTTATGGCAAAAAAAGTCGAACATTTTATACATTTTTAACTACTAAGTAATTAGTACATTTTTAATTTGATAAATCTTTTAATGGAATTTTAAATACTTATAAAAAAAAATCATGCTTACGGATATTTATTATTTCTCAACTGTTATTATAACTTCTTATGAGGAGGACACTTGTATTACATTTTGATATCATATAGGTAAACAAAGAAAATTTTGTATGAATATCTGACTACAAAATATTATGCAAATGTCGAAATTATGATGAATTTTGTAAAAATTTGAACTTTAAATGCCTATAAAAAAAAAGTCTGATAAGTATTACCAATCACAAAGATTTCTGTAAATGTAAAAGAATATGATATGATTTATCAATAGAGTAGATACCGTATACTGTATAGGTAGGTACTGAGTATATATAAGTTCCATGGATTAATCGTATTAAATCTTCTATGGCAATCGCCAATTGTCGACATTCGTCAGAGACGATTAACGATTCTAATAATTTCAGTGAACAAAAAAAATAAAATATGCCAATAATAGACGGACAGTACGTTAAAAATTATATTTTTATATATCTTATTTACAACACGGACCCACACATTTTGTTGTGTTCAGGTTATTTTCATTAAATATTTCGATACTTTAAAGTTTTAGTTCGGAGCGAGATGAAGACAGCCGTTTCTTCAAGAGCTGTGAATATACTGCACGTCTGCACTGCTAGTTTTCACCAGAAGAGTCGATGTTTACGCGTAAGTTTGTTTTCATATTATTTTGGGGCATATATTTACTTTTTAGACTTAAATTAAATATTAATTGCTACTGACAATCTATTGACTGGGTGACGTAGAACTGTAGAAGCATATAATACGTTTAATCCCGTTTAATTAAACGATCCGGTATCACTGGTATCAGTTTTATCAGGTACCTACTACCTACACTATGTCTAGGGTCACTGGCGCAAAGTATATAAATTAATGTTGTAATAGAAGCTGGAAACTGTAATCTATTCTAATTTATAATCCAATTATTTTATTAACTATTAAATTCATCATTGAATGATTGTACAGAGGTCACTTGGGGGATAAATGCCAAAAGTATAAATGTACATTAAATTAAGAATAATTAAAACACATTTTGTGAAAGGAACAAGATTACTGTTAGTATTAAAGTCTTATAGTTATTATTAACGAATAAATACAAATAAAGGATATTTCAATAGCTTTTAACTATTAACAATAATTGTAAATAATTGTTGATCGACGTATGTGTATATCTATTATAGTTGTACCGTCTTACTATAAAATTATTATTTTTGAAAAAAAATCCTAACAATTTAATACAAGAATTCTCATAAATATTGATCTTAGCTTTTAATGAGAAATAACGATTTTATAGTTCTCTGGTGTAGGTGCTTTATACAAACAGTATTTACTGTATAGTGTATACCTTTATATTAACTATAAAAACTAGTAATTATATTTATTTATTTATAATCAAATTCTTATTTAATGATACATAAAAAAATAATATGCTTTTAAAAAAATGTGCTTGTGATTTTAATATTTATTTACAATCTTAATCAAAAATTAAATTAATAAATTAATATAATAATTTAAATAATATATTATAAATTATTTGGTTATTGTCATATCAAATTTAAACTAACAAATTGTTCCTATACACTCTTTGGTATAAAAAGTTGCATTATATTATATCTGTGGATTCATCGTATTCACGTAATATAATATCTATCATCTATATTCTATGGCAATTGCCAAAATCATTGCAGAAGACACAGTCGATTAAAAATTCTAAAATTTCAAATCAAACTTTACGTATGGTTTTATCTTTCATTAATCACAATATTTCACAATTCACACACGTCACACATTCCACTGAAAGAGTTATGTTTAAGGTAAATTTGTTTTCATATTATTTTGGTGCTTGAATGTACTTTTAGACTTAAAACGAATATTTAATGTCACGAAAAAGTGCTATATAAAATGTAGGATAATTATAATTAATAGGTAATTGAATTAGACATACGTTTTGGTTTTATTTATAAAAATACAAGTTTTAACTGATAAGTCAAGTGATTGTAAACTCTTCCGATTTTAATGACCCGTAATCTGTACCCGCTGTGGTAAGCTCACCCGTATTCGAGTGACGTCGTATAGCTAAATAAGTGAACACGTCACGGATTCCGACGAATGCCTAAAGAATCGATGTTTAAATGTAAGTTTGTTTTATATATATTTGGGTCTCAAATTTACCTTTTTAAGTTAAATTAAATATTTAATGTCACTAAAAATGTGCTATCCAAGTATATTTTAGTTCCGAGTTCGATATGTATAAAATACGCGAGATCGAATAATACAAACGCCGTAATCGTTTTTCATGTTCCAGGTGGTAGAAATATTATAATAATTAATAGGTGCATGTTATAGGTACTTGAAGTAAACATAAACATTTTGGTTTAATTTATAGGAATACATATACTAAATTATAAGTCATAAGTACAGGCCTCATTTATATTCTCTTAAAATATGAGATTTTTATGTCGTTTAAAATAGATAATATATTATTCTCTTAATATTCTTTTAAAATACCAGATACCTATATGATATTTTGTATCCTAAAAATATGTGTGGCAAAATATTCTTTCAATATTAATAAAAAATATATGCATTTAGTTTAAATTTATTCTTTAATAACTTGTATTATAAATAAATAAATAAATTTAATGTACAATAATTTGGTTTTAAATCTATTTAATGCAATTCGTTTTTCAATAATAACTAATAACTATTAACTATATATTTTTCCATATATGTTCCGGTGCCATTTTAGTACGCCGATTTGTTAGAATGTTTTTGTGACTCATAAGATACAATTTTAATTTAAAGATGGTAATTTTTTTTCCAAATTCAACGTTATAATAGTTATAGATAACACTATTAATTTAGTGTAACATATACTTACCTCTTCTATTATTCACCTAATATCTATTAATAATTATTAATTAATATATACCTATAATTCATTGAAATAAAATAAACACATTTAAGTACTATAATTAGTAATATTAATAAATCCATATATAAACTATTAAAATACAAAAAAACAGATGAAAAACCATTCTGAGCAAAGACTTTAATAATACTAATATTGTGATTAAAGTACCTACCTAATTTATTTTACGACTAGGCATTTGTACAGTACCTTTTTAACATCAAGTTAAATTCATTTTTCCAAAAAATTAAATTTGAAAATGTCATCGTGTATATAAATTATAGTGATATAGGTACTCTAAAAGTTTCATATAATATCTACGAATAATATTTTTAAATTACAACAAAATAACTAAAATTGTTATTCTTGGTTTTAATAATTTGGGTTTTTAGATTTTTTGATTACAGTGTGAACTATTTATAAGAATCTTTGTTTATGGCAAAAAAAGTCGAAAATTTTATACATTTTTAACTATTTAGTAATTCATAAATGTTTAATGTGATAAATCTTGTTAAAAACGAAACTTTAAATACTTATAAAAAAAATCGTGCTTACGGATATTTATTATTTCTCAACTGTTATTATAACTATTAATGAAGAACCTTGTATTACATTTTCATGTCTTAAGTAAACAAAAAAAATTTTGTATGAATATCTGACTACAAAATATTACGCGAATGTCGAAATTATATGATGAATTTTGTAAAAATTTGAACTTTAAATGTCTGTAAAAAAATCGTTCCTATGTATTTTTAATGTTTTTCAACCGCTATTATATTAACTTATGAGGAACTTTGAATTAATTTTAAGATTTTTGACCCAACGATTACATATTTATTGACATTTATAGAATAATAAACGAAAAACATTTCAAAATTCAAAAGTCTATAAAACGAGTCGAAATATTTGGAAATTTCATCATGTATAAAAAATATAATTTAAACGTTTGAAGGAAATTTTAAATATCTACAGTTAATAGTTTTAGAATTTGTTATAAGTGGGTGATTATCCTATGTCTAACTTAAACCACTTGTAAATAATTGACTTTTAGATAGATAAACATTTTTGATTTTGTTTTGTTGAATGATGAAAAACTTAAAGTATAACAATTTCCAATCTTAGATATAAATTGAAAATTTTTTATGAATTCCTTACTCTAAATAATTTGCCAATTTTCGTGCAATTGATGAATTTTGTCAAAATTTTGATTACAGAGTGTCAAAAAAAATATTGTGGACTTACGCTTATTATTCTATTAAATTTCAGTAATATCAACTGTTTATGTAAATAGCTAATATAAACGTTCTATGAAAATTTCATTAATATTCGGTGTTTTTTTTTAATTGACACTAAAAAACAAAATCACTTTTTTTCGATAGTGGATTTCGCATAAAAATCTCAGTTTTTCCTTAATTTTCTGTTGGTTTTTCTATACAGTTTTTTACTTTTGATCCACAAAAATACATTTTGAAGATACTGTTGAAGAAAATTGATACATATTTATTGTCTAAAATAGTGACAATAGATACTAAAAAAATTAGTTAAAAATTAAAAAGAAGAACAAATTAATGTAATATCAATCTAAAATACAAACTAACAACATAATATAATAGTTAGGTAGGTATAATACAAATTAAACATTATGTATACAATATACAAATTTTGTAACGTGTAGGTCATAAGAATATGGTTGAACATTTTACTGCAGACTGCGTGTTATTTCAGAGATGGTATTCGTCAGTGAAAATTTGCCAACTAGGAATAATAATGTATTATCATAAGCAGACTGAAATGTGTAAACGTTGCAGTGTTTCGAAGACTAAGTTTTATATCAGATTTTGATTCGGACACGGGGTATGTACCAATTTTTTTTTTCAGTAGTTTTCTTTTTTATTAGGAATTGTTAATTGATCAGGATGTGTATTGCCCGCAACTTTTTTAATTTTTTTTTATCGTAACTACTGGTACAACACAATTCCGGATATCAATAAAGTCGTGATAAAAATTAAGAAATTAGTTAGGTATGATTTTTTTTTAATTTATTCTTTTGGGTGAATACGAAGTGAGAGAGATTGTGAGAATAAAGGTTGTGAGAGAGGTTGTGAGAGAGGTAGTGAGAAAGATTGTGAGAGAGGTTATAGCAGAGGTTGTGAGAGAGGTAGTGAGAGAGGTAGTGAGAGAGGTAGTGAGAAAGATTGTGAGAGAGGTTATAGCAAAGGTTGTGAGAGAGGTAGTGAGAGAGGTAGTGAGAGAGGTAGTGAGAGAGATTGTGAGAGAGGTTAAGAGAGAGATTGTGAGAGGGATTGTGAGAGGGATTGTGAGAGAGAATGTGGGAGAGTTTGTGAGAGAATTTGTTAGAGAGATAGTGAGAGAGGCTGTAAGAGAGGTTTGTGAGAGAGGCTGTAAGAGGGGTTGTGAGAGTTGTTGTGAGAGAGGTTTGTGAGAGAGGCTGTAAGAGAGGTTGTGAGAGAGGTTTTTGAGAGAGGTTGTGAGAGAGGTTGTGAGAGAGGTTTGTGAGAGAGAGAGGTTGTGAGAGAGGTTGTGAGAAGAAAGAATAATATTTAAACATTATCTTTCGTTGTTATGTTTACAATATCGAATACATACATAGTTAGTAGGAAAAGATCACTGCATACCTCACGACTGGTGATGGCAGTCGTCAATCATTACTATACCTTCAACTAACCATAGGTTTATCTAACTAACCTTCTTATGAGATAGAATAAAAAGATCAGTTGCCGGTTAGGATGTCAGCGCACTATTCCATATTTGACCCATGCGCGACAAAAAAAAAATAATAATAATAATAATAATAAGTTATGTCCAGGTAAAAAATATATTAATATATGAAATACAATAATATTCAAAATATGAACAACAAACAAAAATTCATAAAAAAAATAAGAAAAATCCAGATACACACAAAAAAATAAATATGTAAAAAATTAAAAAAAAAAATATACAAAATTCTAAGAAAAATCGATACAAAAAATAAATAAATAATAATTTAAATGTAGGTAGAAAAAAAAATAAAAAAAAAAATTCTTAAAATCAATGAAAAATCCAAAAAAAAAATAATAATAAGAAAAATCCAGAAAAAAATAAGTAAAATTTAAGTACTAAAAAAATTAAAAAAAAGTTTATTATTTATTGTTACCTAAATTATCACGGTATGTAAAATATTCAATTCAAAAAAAAAAATTGCATACAATTTTAAGGAAATTCCAGACAAAAAAAATAAAAATATAATTTAATTAAATTAATATTGAAGCATAACAATATGCAAAATATTTAATTCAAGTAAAATGCATATATTCTATAAAAAATGCAGACAGAAAAAAATAATAAATTTAAGTAAAGTAAAATAAATAAAAAAAAAATATAAAAAAAATTCATGATTTATTAATACTTAAACTATCACAAAATATGTAAAATATTCAAAAAAAAAAATATACAAAATTCTAAGAAAAATCCATACAAAAAAAAAATGAATAATTTATTAAAATATAGGTAGAAAAAAAAATAAAAATAAATGCTTAAAATCAATGAAAAATCTAAAAAAAAAAATAGGAAGAAGAAAAATCCAGAAAAAATAATAAAAAAAATCCAGAATAAAAAATAAGTAAAATTTAAGTACTAAAAAAATTTAAAAAAAAAAGTTTATTATTTATTGTTACCTAAAATATCATGGTATGTAAAATATTCAATTAAAAAAAAAAAATTGCATACAATTTTAAGGAAATTCCAGACAAAAAATATAAAAATATAATTTAATTAAATTAATATTGAAGCATAACAATATAACAATATGCAAAATATTTAATTCAAGTAAGAAACATAACATTCTATGAAAAATGCAGACAAAAAATAATAATAAATTTAAGTAAAGTACAATTATTAAAAAAAAAAAAAAAATTTATGATTTATTCATACGTAAACTATCACAAAATATGTAAAATATTCAAAAAAAAAATATACAAAATTCTAAGAAAAATCCATACAAAAAAAAAAAATGAATAATAATTTAAATATAGGTAGAAAAAAAAATAAAAAAAAATGCTTAAAATCAATGAAAAATCCAAAGAAAAAATAATAATAAGAAAAATACAGAAAAAAAAATAAGTAAAAATTAAGTACTAAAAAAATTAAAAAAAGTTTATTATTTATTGTCACCTAAATTATCACGGTATGTAAAATATTCAATTCAAAAAAAAAAATTGCATACAATTTTAAGAAAATTCCAGACAAAAAAAATAAAAATATAATTTAATTTAATTAATATTGAAGCATAACAATATAACAATATGCAAAATATTTAATTCAAGTAAAATGCATATATTCTATAAAAATGATGACAGAAAATAATAATAAATTTAAGTAAAGTAAAATTAATAAAAAGAATATTAAACAAAAATTTACGATTTAATACTTAAACTATCACGAAATATGTAAAATATTCAAAAAAAAAAATATACAAAATTCTAAGAAAAATCCATATATAAAAAAAAATGAATAATAATTAAAATATAGGTAAAAAAAAAAATTAAAAAAATGCTTAAAATCAATGAAAAATCCAAAAAAAAAAAAAAATAAGAAAAATCCAGAAAAAATAATAATAAAAGTAAAATTTAAGTATTTAATAAATTTAAAAAAAAAAGTTTATTATTTATTTATACCTAAATTATCACTGTATGTTATATATTCAATTCAAAAAAAATGCCATAACATTTTAAGAAAATTCCAGACAAGTAAAATTAATAATAATTAAAATAAAGGTAGAAAAAATATGCTTAAATTCTAAGAAAAAAATAATAAGAAAAATCCAGGAAAAAAAAATAATTAGTAGAATAGTTGTGGGTGGCTATTACAAGTTTTGGGATGCTAATTTAAGCCTCTCTTAGCCACCCCCTAGTTGCGCGTGGGTCAGAGAGAGAAATAAGTGGTGCGCTAAAAATCAGACATCCTATTAAGTGTCATCAAGTTGATGAAGCTGTTGATTGTTGACGTTTAACATTAACTGTGGTATTTATATGATTGGATGTAAATGTAATTACTAATAAGTAATGATGATAAGTAGTGAAAACCGGGGTACAATGAGACGCATATTGGTAACGGTGTAGTAAAAAAATTTATGATTTATTCATACTTAAACTATCACAAAATATGTAAAATATTAAAAAAAAAAAAAAAAAAATAAACAAAATTCTAAGAAAAATCCAGACGAAAAAAAATTAAAAAAAATTATTAAAATATAGGTAGAAAAAAAAATAAAAAAATACTTTAACTATCACAAAATATGTAAAATATTCAAAAAAAAAAAAATAAACAAAATTCTAAGAAATATCTAGACAAAAAAAAATGAAAAATAATTATTAAAATATAGGTAGAAAAAAAAATAAGAAATGAATAATAATTAAAATATAGGTAGAAAAAAAAATTATTTAAATTTAAGTACAAAAAAAATATATAAAAAAAAATGTATGCTTCTTTAAAACTTAAACTATCACAAAATATGTAAAATATGTAAAACCTAGGTAATTCTATATTTTTTGCTTCAAAATTTCTGTTAAAATACTAGGAAAATGTAATAAGTATAATTGCTTAATTTGAGCTTTTACTTATATCATCATAAAAAATGATTGTAGAAGGCTAGGTACTATTATTTCACATAAAATAGGTACATTTGGTTTAGGAGTTTAATTTAACTAATATATTCTAGTTTTGATTAGCTGAGGGTAACAAACACTAATAATCTAAAAAAATCAAATTCCGCTCCAAGTATAGCTCTTCTAGGATACTTGGTATAAATAATGGTTACTACTAAACAAAAAAATAATAGTGGATCTTTAAGGAAAATTGGTATAAATAATTACAAATGTGGGTTAAAAATATTACATATATAATACAAATGGAAGGATTTTAGATAAAAATGAAACTAACACAACTTAAATTGAATGAATGATAACATTCTATACAAATTCATTTATAAAATTAAATCAAATAACCAGTAAATTATTTGAGAAAAGAGAAAAACCGCGGTTAAGCACTATAAAACGGTGTTACATGATTGGTAGCAATTATTGTCTATTTGTAGGATTAGGCATACACTAAATCAAAATCAATAATATTGGTGAGAAGTACTATCTGTAGTGGTGGTGAATCTTCTCATGAAACAAGTATCGTAAGATGATAGATTTTTAATTAAGGTATTATTGACTTATTAAAGTTGATGAAGAATATTTATAATGATTAATGACAATATTATGTTAGGTACTGCACAGTTCACACAGTCTCTCACTCAAATTATGCCGTCTGCAAAATATCTAAATTAATCTTTAGTACCTAAATTGATTGAGTATTTCACATTTATCGAAAAGAGACTATAAAAAAAAATAGTGGTGCGGGGCCACACTCAAAATGAAGAAACGACGAAAAAGTGTACGTATCGGCCGGTGTTGCTATCTTCCGGATGGGTGACCACCCGGGATTTTTAGCAACAAATCCTTGCCACACATAAACACACATATTTTAACATATTAGGTAAATATATAAAAAGTATGATTGTGTTAGTCGAAAAATCTTGTGCAAACGATATCGTCTTCTATTTTCCCTAACTGTACAAATGCTGAAAATCAATGAAATCAGAAATATTGTTACATAAGAGAGACTGTGGTTACTTGATTTATAATTTTGTCTTAAATATAATTTTTCTGTTGCGAATCTGGGCTTTTAATATCAGAGGATGGTGGCAGAGATGCGCTTTTGTATTATAAGTAGAAATATTTGTTCACACTGGGTGACCAAAAGGACCACCCTCCAGACAATGCTTCAATATAACTATTTTTACACGTGTGGGGTGTTTGGCAGAATTCTTATTGGGCACCCGTAGGTTTCTGCCATGCCCGGGCGGGGGATGGCGGTCTATCACTCCAGACACCGTGACTTGCCCGGAGCGAAAAACGCCTTATGCACTCGGCTACACCGTCCCCAATATAAGTATGAAATAAAGTTATTCGAATACGTTATAAAGTTGCTCCAAATCTCAACACTTTCCTAGTATTTTAAAAACCTTATGAAGCTAAAAAAATCTAAAAAATTAAAAATGTTGCTTAAAAGAAGTGTTTTCACCAACATGTGTTGTCTCCAAGTGTGTCTAACACGTCCAAAAAAAAAATTAAACATTAATTCAGCAGTTATCATTGAAATTCTTAGTTTTAAATAATAATAATATCACCAATATTAAAAATGATATGATCTGCTGAAATTGATACCCACTTGTAAGACGGAGACGATATATATGCTGATAAATTATTAATATAATTATTACTTTTACAATATTTACATCCAATCATACTTTCAAGTTGTGATCACAGTTAATGTAGCAACCTTAGATCATATACTATGAATGGGCCCTTATCCCGATAAACTGTAGCACATATTAGTAACAATGGTCTCTGACAATGGTCTCTACATGTGCGAAGGAGAAATCACACAAGTTTAATTATGTGAATTGATATGGACCAAAAAAAAATGTCAGAGACTCGTAGCTTATGTGTGCTTCAAATTGTTTACACGGGTAAACTGGCCATGGTATATGATCTAAGGTGCTCTAAGAAGTCAGCAACCAACGGCTCAACTTGATAAAAAAACACTTAAGGTCGGCAACAACTCAGGATCTTTTTATTCAAAGTGTCCTAATAAGTCATAAGGAGGTTACTTAGGTAATTCTATAGTTAGTTGGAGCTATGGTGATGATAGGCAACTATTATCATTGGTCATGAGCTGTGCATTGTTTTTTTTCAACTAACTATCAGAGTATTCGATATTGTAAACATATGAATGAAGGAAAATATTTAAATATTATTCTTAAAGTGAGTTTAGGTTAGGTAAGGGTAGGGTAAAATATCATAACCTAACTAATTATAATAATATTTAACCACGTCCTTAATGCCAGCCAGTTAGCGTTGTACCAGTAAAATTGAAAACTTTAAATACAGCCTAATACCAACTTAGTACCATAGTAATTTCTAAACATTTTTTCTTGTTCCATAAAAAGTATTTGCCTGCGGGCTGTAAAACGTGGGGATCCCCTTCCAATTTTTTTTTATCAATTTAAATCTTGTAGATATTACTAAACTGTTTTTTTAAACATCAACAACATAATATGATGCCATATTTTTTTTTTCTAATTTTTTTTCTTGCTCCTTCAAATCTATTTGCCTGCGGGCTCCCACGTTCCCCTTCAAACATTTTTTTATCAACTTAAATATTCTAGATATTTCTAAAAAAAATTTTAAACATCAACAACATATGGTGCCATATTTTGTTTTTCTAAATTTTTTTCTTGCTCCTTCAAATCAATTTGCCTGCGGGCTCCCACGTTCCCTTTCAAATTTTTTTTTTCAATTGAAATCTTATAAATATTTCAAAATTATTTTTTTTTACATCGACAACATATGGTGCCATAATTTTTTTTCTAATTTTTTTCTTGCTCCCTCAAATCTGTTAGCCTGTGGGCTCCAACGTTCCCCTTCAAACATTTTTTTATCAACTTAAATCTTGTAGATATTTCTAAAATAAATTTTAAACATCAACAACATATGGTGCCATATTTTGTTTTTCTAAATTTTTTTCTTGCTCCTTCAAATCAATTTGCCTGCGGGCTCCCACGTTCCCTTTCAAATTTTTTTTTTCATTTGATATCTTATAAATATTTCTAAATTATTTTTTTTACATCAACAACATATGGTGCCATAATTTTTTTTCTAAATTTTTTTCTTCCTCTTAAAAATCATTTGGCTGCGGGCTTCCACGTTCCTCTTTCAATTTTTTTTTTCTATCAATTTAAATCTTGTAGATATTTCTAAAAAAAATTTTAAATATCAACAACATATGATGCCATATTTATTTATTTTCAAAATTTTTTTCTTGCCCCTTCAAAACTATTTGCCTGTGGGCTTCCACGTTCCCCTTCCAATTTTTTTTATAAATTTAAATCTTATAGATATAATCATATCAATTTTTAAACATCAACAACATGATGCCATATTTTGTTTTTCAAAATTTTTTTCTTCCTGTTAAAAATCATTTGCCTGCGGGCTCCCACGTTCCCCTTCAAACATTTTTTTATCAACTTAAATATTGTAGATATTTCTAAAAAAAATTTTTAACATCAACAACTTATGGTGCCATATTTTGTTTTTCTAAATTTTTTTCTTCCTCTTAAAAATCATTTGGCTGCGGGCTTCCACGTTCCTCTTTCAATTTTTTTTTTCTATCAATTTAAATCTTGTAGATATTTCTAAAAAAAATTTTAAATATCAACAACATATGATGCCATATTTATTTATTTTCAAAATTTTTTTCTTGCCCCTTCAAAACTATTTGTCTGTGGGCTTCCACGTTCCCCTTCCAATTTTTTTTATAAATTTAAATCTTATAGATATAATCATATCAATTTTTAAACATCAACAACATGATGCCATATTTTGTTTTTCTAATTTTTTTCTTGCTCCTTCAAATCTGTTTGCCTGCGGGCTCCCACGTTCCCCTTCAAACATTTTTTATCAATTTAAATCTTGTAGATATTACTAAACTGTTTTTTTAAACATCAACAACATATGGTGCCATATTTTGTTTTTCTAAATTTTTTTCTTGCTCCTTCAAATCAATTTGCCTGCGGGCTCCCACGTTCCCTTTCAAATTTTTTTTTTCATTTGATATCTTATAAATATTTCTAAATTATTTTTTTTACATCAACAACATATGGTGCCATAATTTTTTTTCTAATTTTTTTCTTGCTCCTTCAAATCTGTTTGCCTGCGGGCTCCCACGTTCCCCTTCAAACATTTTTTTATCAACTTAAATCTTGTAGATATTTCTAAAATAAATTTTAAACATCAACAACATATGGTGCCATATTTTGTTTTTTCTAAATTTTTTTCTTCCTCTTAAAAATCATTTAGCTGCGGGCTTCCACGTTCCACTTCCAAATTTTTTTTTAAATTTAAATTTAATTCTATAGATATAATCAAATCAATTTTTAAACATCAACATCATGGTGTCATTTTTTTTTATTTTCTAATTTTTTTTCTTGCTCCTTCAAATCTATTTGCCTGCGGGCTCCCACGTTCCCCTTCAAACATTTTTTTTTAAACTTAAATATCGTAGATATTTCTAAAAAAAATTTTAAACATCAACAACATATGGTGCCATATTTTGTTTTTCTAAATTTTTTTCTTGCTCCTTCAAATCAATTTGCCTGCGGGCTCCCACGTTCCCTTTCAAATTTTTTTTTTCAATTGAAATCTTGTAGATATTTCTAAAAAAAATTTTAAATATCAACAACATATGATGCCATATTTATTTTTTTTCTAAGTTTTTTCTTGCTCCTTCAAATCTGTTTGCCTGCGGGCTCCCACGTTCCCCTTCAAACATTTTTTTATCAATTTAAATCTTGTAGATATTACTAAACTGTTTTTTTAAACATCAACAACATAATATGGTGCCATATTTTTTTTTTCTAATTTTTTTTCTTGCTCCTTCAAATCTATTTGCCTGCGGGCTCCCACGTTCCCCTTCAAACATTTTTTTATCAACTTAAATCTTGTAGATATTTCTAAAAAAAATTTTTAACATCAACAACTTATGGTGCCATATTTTGTTTTTCTAAATTTTTTTCTTCCTCTTAAAAATCATTTGGCTGCGGGCTTCCACGTTCCTCTTTCAATTTTTTTTTTCTATCAATTTAAATCTTGTAGATATTTCTAAAAAAAATTTTAAATATCAACAACATATGGTGCCATATTTTGTTTTTCTAAATTTTTTTCCTGCTCCTTCAAATCAATTTGCCTGCGGGCTCCCACGTTCCCTTTCAAATTTTTTTTTTCAATTGTAATCTTATAAATATTTCTAAATTATTTTTTTTTACATCAACAACATATGGTGCCATAATTTTCTTTCTATATTTTTTTCTTCCTCTTAAAAATCATTTGGCTGCGGGCTCCCACGTTCCCTTTCAAATTTTTTTTTTCAATTGAAATTTTATAAATATTTCTAAATTATTTTATTTTACAACAACAACATATGGTGCCATAATTTTTTTTCTAATTTTTTTCTTGCTCCTTCAAATCTGTTTGCCTGTGGGCTCCCACGTTCCCTTTCAAATTTTTTTTTTCAATTGAAATCTTATAGATATAATCAAATCAATTTTTAAACGTCAACAACATGATGCCATTTTTTTTTTCAACATTTTTTTCTTGCCCCTTTAAATCTGTTAGCCTGCGGGCTCCCACATTCCTCTTTCAATTTTTTTTTCTATCAATTTAAATCTTGTAGATATTTCTAAAAAAAATTTTAAACATCAACAACATATGATGCCATATTTATTTATTTTCAAAATTTTTTTCTTGCCCTTTCAAAACTATTTGCCTGTGGGCTTCCACGTTCCCCTTCCAATTTTTTTTATAAATTTAAATCTTATAGATATAATCATATCAATTTTTTAACATCAACAACATGATGCCATATTTTGTTTTTCAAAATTTTTTTCTTCCTGTTAAAAATCATTTGCCTGCGAACTCCCACGTTCCCCTTCAAACATTTTTTTATCAACTTAAATCTTGTAGATATTTCTAAAATAAATTTTAAACATCAACAACATATGGTGCCATATTTTGTTTTTCTAAATTTTTTTCTTGCTCCTTCAAATCAATTTGCCAGCGGGCTCCCACGTCCCCTTTCAAATTTTTTTTTTCATTTGATATCTTATAAATATTTCTAAATTATTTTTTTTACATCAACAACATATGGTGCCATAATTTTTTTTCTAATTTTTTTCTTGCTCCTTCAAATCTGTTTGCCTGCGGGCTCCCACGTTCCCCTTCAAACATTTTTTTTTAAACTTAAATATTGTAGATATTTCTAAAAAAAATTTTAAACATCAACAACATATGGTGCCATATTTTGTTTTTCTAAATTTTTTTCTTGCTCCTTCAAATCAATTTGCCTGCGGGCTCCCACGTTCCCTTTCAAATTTTTTTTTTCAATTGTAATCTTATAAATATTTCTAAATTATTTTTTTTTACATCAACAACATATGGTGTCATACTTTTCTTTCTAAATTTTTTTCTTCCTCTTGAAAATCATTTGGCTGCGGGCTTGCACGTTCCCCTTCAAACATTTTTTTTATAAATTTAAATCTTATAGATATAATCATATCAATTTTTAATCATCAACAACATGGTGCCATATTTTGTTTTTTCTAAATTTTTTTCTTCCTCTTAAAAATCATTTAGCTGCTGGCTTCCACGTTCCACTTCCAAATTTTTTTTTAAATTTAAATTTAATTCTATAGATATAATCAAATCAATTTTTAAACATCAACATCATGGTGTCATTTTTTTTTATTTTCTAATTTTTTTTCTTGCTCCTTCAAATCTATTTGCCTGCGGGCTCCCACGTTCCCCTTCAAATATTTTTTTATCAACTTAAATCTTATAGATATTTCTAATTTATTGATTTAAACATCAACAACATATGGTGCTA
>JANEHU010004894.1:0-14910 GCA_027563435.1 Nasonovia ribisnigri | reverse complement strand
GTCGATGTGGCTTCCAGCCGCCGGTTGCAGCTAATCGTCTTTCGCTTCGGTGGTCTTCTTGTCTTCTTTTCTTCGAACTGAGATACTGGTGTGTTCTGGTAGAAGAGGTAATGTTGATTGAAGACTGAAGATGATTGTGGTCGGAAAACGACCGGTATATAACCCGTGCGCCGTACCGACTAGTAAACCAGCGTGTGTGCCGCCGTAATGCTTGTGTTTTCTGTCGGTACGGATTTGTGATTTATTCATTGGGTTTTTTGGTTACAGCCATGGGGAGGGTTTCATTAGATGTGTCCTAATCCCCCCTATCCATGGCTGTATTTTGTTAAGTCGTTAACCACTTTGAAATCACTCATATTTAGTAGTAAAGCTCTGGTTACCGTGATTTCTAATATGGCGTGCTGTGATTGGTTGTTATTGTGTAGTCCTGAAAAGGACTGTTTTAGTTGGTGGTGTACCGTTACATGCGTCATTATGATTTATCGGAAGTCGTTGTATTAACGATCTGTAGATACAGTATCTCGGACACCAGAGAAAATTGCAATGAATGTTGTGTCGTCTTACTGATGACGACAATGATAAAAAAATGTGACTTGTATATAAACATGAATGCGAACGAAACTTAGGAGCTGCATTAATAGCGATTGCCTGCAGTTCACACCACAACAATAATACTACAGTAGTATAATTCGAACTCTTTTTTGTTATGTTGACACAACGTAAAAAAAAAGACAAAATAAAAAATATATAAGCCATGGCGGTGTTTACATTGATTTAGCAAAGACATTAGACATACGTTTGTATAGAGTGGATCATGTTTGTAATGCGTAGTAAGAGAAGGTGAAGAGCGGGGAGAAAAGAGTTCTCCATTGTGCGTGCAAAATGTTGAATTTCATATGCACCATAGCCGCGCCACAAGAAAACGTAAATTGTCTGAGTCGTCCGCGAGATGTGCTGCCCATGGGATGATAAAACACCAATGCACGACAAGATCTCATCAGGTATCTGCCAGAGTAACTAAGACCCACCAGGTCTATTACAAAATATAGCAAATGAACATTTTGCGCGACTTTTGTAATTTACATGATGATTTTAAAAAAAAACTATACCTAGTTTAACAAAGTATAACTGTTGAGTAACGGTATCCAAAATTGAAGGAGAAATAAGCAGTAAGTGAATGTTGTATTGGTAAATAAGCGATATCAAATAGGGTCAAAAGTATAGGCTAAAATAAATACGGTAAGAAATTGATTAATTATTACTAAGCATCACTTATCACTTTGCATAGATTGTAAAATGTAAGCATTATTACCGTTTATGAATAAATGATTCGTGCCGCAAGAACAATTGTGTTATATTTGTTCAACTTGCGGTAGTTATCTTGATACAAAAGACAAATGGTATTAACATTTCTATAATCATTGCGTTCAAATAATAATCATTATTGTTATGTTGTGAACAAGGAACACGTTGAAACACGTACGTATACAGCGACCAGGACTATTAATTGTACATCGATCGAAACAAGGCATTTCTGAACTATCTGATCACCGCGTTGGTTAGGTTAGGTAGGCCACAGACGAGTATGAAGTGCGGTTCAAGACCACCGGAATCCGTAATGTCGAACAGGGAAGTTTCGCAATGGCTTCTAGAAGTCGAACAACAAGACCAACGGCGAGCCGCAATCGAACAAGACATCAGTGTTAAGTCGAATGGAAAGCTCTATCTAATGAATAATGTTGTTGTTCATAATTTATGTATTTTAAATAGATTTTCCCCTTATGAAATCCTAAGAATATATTTAACTTAAAAATTTGATAAAAGAGAAGATAAATAAGTATACTGCCAAATGATCGCAGTCTCCTAAACATATTAGGTAACACGGTACATATCGAGCTCAAATTTTCCGTCTTTGCCAAACTATCAAGTTTTAAGTAAAATCGTGGCGAAGGAACCTAAAAAATGTTACATTGCAATGACTAGGGCCGGATTTTTATGCATTTGCATGGTTTTTTTATCAATCCAAAAAGTAGCTAGATAAGCTACAAATTTAAATTATTGACAATAGATCCGGAATAAAAAGATTTATTTGGCATATTTTTGAATATTTTGCAATTGTTTTATGTATACTGCATATTTCTGAGTTTAACGAATACCTAAGTGTTTTTAACCATTTGTTTTACTATTGTTCTCACCAGGTTTCTGCAAAGTATTCTGGACAAATCAACATTTATGAAAAATTATTTATTCGATGTATACCAACAAACCATTGCCATAATCCACGATTGTATTTCAAATCATAAAATATGTATACAGATCGTGTAATATAATACAACTATTAAAACTAGGTTCACGCGTATTACCGCTGATCTTGATTTAATTATTAATTAAAATGCATTTTCGTTTGCATATTTTAAGTGCATATTTGATTGATCATATTATACTAATGTATTATTATTGTTGTGGTGTGAACTGCAGACAATCGTTATTAAAGCAGCTCCTAAGTTTCGTTCGTATTCATTTTTATACACACGTTACATTTTGTACCATTGTCGTCATCAGTACGATGAAAAAATAATCATTGTGATTTACTCTGGTTTCGCAGATACTGAATATGCAAATCATTTATACAACAGCTTCCGACAAATAATAATATACCGTTCACAATTGGGTGAGTACTTTTTTATTTGGTTCCGTTTTTAATACCTACATCTCTGTTAGATAGTCCGGACTGACTATAGTCCATAAGAATTGAGCGTACAGTGTTCATTACAATATCATCTGCGTCATTATGATTTATCGGAAGTCGTTGTATTAACGATCTGTAGATACAGTATCTCGGACACCAGAGAAAATTGCAATGAATGTTGTGTCGTCTTACTGATGACGCCAATGATAAAAAAATGTGACTTGTATATAAACATGAATGCGAACGAAACTTAGGAGCTGCTTTAATAGCGATTGCCTGCAGTTCACACCACAACAATAATACTACAGTAGTATAATTCGAACTCTTTTTTGTTATGTTGACACAACGTAAAAAAAAGACAAAATAAAAAATATATAAGCCATGGCGGTGTTTACATTGATTTAGCAAAGACATTAGACATACGTTTGTATAGAGTGGATCATGTTTGTAATGCGTAGGAAGAGAAGGTGAAGAGCGGGGAGAAAAGAGTTCTCCATTGTGCGTGCAAAATGTTGAATTTCATATGCACCATAGCCGCGCCACAAGAAAACGTAAATTGTCTGAGTCGTCCGCGAGATGGGCTGCCCATGGGATGATAAAACACCAATGCACGACAAGATCTCATCAGGTATCTGCCAGAGTAACCAAGACCCACCAGGTCTATTACAAAATATAGCAAATGAACATTTTGCGCGACTTTTGTAATTTACATGATGATTTTAAAAAAAAAACTATACCTAGTTTAACAAAGTATAACTGTTGAGTAACGGTATCCAAAATTGAAGGAGAAATAAGCAGTAAGTGAATGTTGTATTGGTAAATAAACGATATCAAATAGGGTCAAAAGTATAGGCTAAAATAAATACGGTAAGAAATTGATTAATTATTACTAAGCATCACTTATCACTTTGCATAGATTGTAAAATGTAAGCATTATTACCGTTTATGAATAAATGATTCGTGCCGCAAGAACAATTGTGTTATATTTGTTCAACTTGCGGTAGTTATCTTGATACAAAAGACAAACGGTATTAACATTTCTATAATCATTGCGTTCAAATAATAATCATTATTGTTATGTTGTGAACAAGGAACACGTTGAAACACGTACGTATACAGCGACCAGGACTATTAATTGTACATCGATCGAAACAAGGCATTTCTGAACTATCTGATCACCGCGTTGGTTAGGTTAGGTAGGCCACAGACGAGTATGAAGTGCGGTTCAAGACCACCGGAATCCGTAATGTCGAACAGGGAAGTTTCGCAATGGCTTCTAGAAGTCGAACAACAAGACCAACGGCGAGCCGCAATCGAACAAGACATCAGTGTTAAGTCGAATGGAAAGCTCTATCTAATGAATAATGTTGTTGTTCATAATTTATGTATTTTAAATAGATTTTCCCCTTATGAAATCCTAAGAATATATTTAACTTAAAAATTTGATGAAAGAGAAGATAAATAAGTATACTGCCAAATGATCGCAGTCTCCTAAACATATTAGGTAACACGGTACATATCGAGCTCAAATTTTCCGTCTTTGCCAAACTATCAAGTTTTAAGTAAAATCGTGACGAAGGAACCTAAAAAATGTTACATTGCAATGACTAGGGCCCGGATTTTTATGCATTTGCATGGTTTTTTTATCAATCCAAAAAGTAGCTAGATAAGCTACAAATTTAAATTATTGACAATAGATCCGGAATAAAAAGATTTATTTGGCATATTTTTGAATATTTTGCAATTGTTTTATGTATACTGCATATTTCTGAGTTTAACGAATACCTAAGTGTTTTTAACCATTTGTTTTACTATTGTTCTCACCAGGTTTCTGCAAAGTATTCTGGACAAATCAACATTTATGAAAAATTATTTATTCGATGTATACCAACAAACCATTGCCATAATCCACGATTGTATTTCAAATCATAAAATATGTATACAGATCGTGTAATATAATACAACTATTAAAACTAGGTTCACGCGTATTACCGCTGATCTTGATTTAATTATTAATGAAAATGCATTTTCGTTTGCATATTTTAAGTGCATATTTGATTGATCATATTATACTAATGTATTATTATTGTTGTGGTGTGAACTGCAGACAATCGTTATTAAAGCAGCTCCTAAGTTTCGTTCGTATTCATTTTTATACACACGTTACATTTTGTACCATTGTCGTCATCAGTACGATGAAAAAATAATCATTGTGATTTACTCTGGTTTCGCAGATACTGAATATGCAAATCATTTATACAACAGCTTCCGACAAATAATAATATACCGTTCACAATTGGGTGAGTACTTTTTTATTTGGTTCCGTTTTTAATACCTACATCTCTGTTAGATAGTCCGGACTGACTATAGTCCATAAGAATTGAGCGTACAGTGTTCATTACAATATCATCTGCGTCATTATGATTTATCGGAAGTCGTTGTATTAACGATCTGTAGATACAGTATCTCGGACACCAGAGAAAATTGCAATGAATGTTGTGTCGTCTTACTGATGACGACAATGATAAAAAAATGTGACTTGTATATAAACATGAATGCGAACGAAACTTAGGAGCTGCTTTAATAGCGATTGCCTGCAGTTCACACCACAACAATAATACTACAGTAGTATAATTCGAACTCTTTTTTGTTATGTTGACACAACGTAAAAAAAAGACAAAATAAAAAATATATAAGCCATGGCGGTGTTTACATTGATTTTGCTCGAATTTTCCGTCTTTGCCAAACTATCAAGTTTTAAGTAAAATCGTGACGAAGGAACCTAAAAAATGTTACATTGCAATGACTAGGGCCCGGATTTTTATGCATTTGCATGGTTTTTTTATCAATCCAAAAAGTAGCTAGATAAGCTACAAATTTAAATTATTGACAATAGATCCGGAATACAAAGATTTATTTGGCATATTTTTGAATATTTTGCAATTGTTTTATGTATACTGCATATTTCTGAGTTTAACGAATACCTAAGTGTTTTTAACCATTTGTTTTACTATTGTTCTCACCAGGTTTCTGCAAAGTATTCTGGACAAATCAACATTTATGAAAAATTATTTATTCGATGTATACCAACAAACCATTGCCATAATCCACGATTGTATTTCAAATCATAAAATATGTATACAGATCGTGTAATATAATACAACTATTAAAACTAGGTTCACGCGTATTACCGCTGATCTTGATTTAATTATTAATGAAAATGCATTTTCGTTTGCATATTTTAAGTGCATATTTGATTGATCATATTATACTAATGTATTATTATTGTTGTGGTGTGAACTGCAGACAATCGTTATTAAAGCAGCTCCTAAGTTTCGTTCGTATTCATTTTTATACACACGTTACATTTTGTACCATTGTCGTCATCAGTACGATGAAAAAATAATCATTGTGATTTACTCTGGTTTCGCAGATACTGAATATGCAAATCATTTATACAACAGCTTCCGACAAATAATAATATACCGTTCACAATTGGGTGAGTACTTTTTTATTTGGTTCCGTTTTTAATACCTACATCTCTGTTAGATAGTCCGGACTGACTATAGTCCATAAGAATTGAGCGTACAGTGTTCATTACAATATCATCTGCGTCATTATGATTTATCGGAAGTCGTTGTATTAACGATCTGTAGATACAGTATCTCGGACACCAGAGAAAATTGCAATGAATGTTGTGTCGTCTTACTGATGACGACAATGATAAAAAAATGTGACTTGTATATAAACATGAATGCGAACGAAACTTAGGAGCTGCTTTAATAGCGATTGCCTGCAGTTCACACCACAACAATAATACTACAGTAGTATAATTCGAACTCTTTTTTGTTATGTTGACACAACGTAAAAAAAAGACAAAATAAAAAATATATAAGCCATGGCGGTGTTTACATTGATTTAGCAAAGACATTAGACATACGTTTGTATAGAGTGGATCATGTTTGTAATGCGAAGAAGAGAAGGTGAAGAGCGGGGAGAAAAGAGTTCTCCATTGTGCGTGCAAAATGTTGAATTTCATATGCACCATAGCCGCGCCACAAGAAAACGTAAATTGTCTGAGTCGTCCGCGAGATGGGCTGCCCATGGGATGATAAAACACCAATGCACGACAAGATCTCATCAGGTATCTGCCAGAGTAACCAAGACCCACCAGGTCTATTACAAAATATAGCAAATGAACATTTTGCGCGACTTTTGTAATTTACATGATGATTTTAATAAAAAAAACTATACCTAGTTTAACAAAGTATAACTGTTGAGTAACGGTATCCAAAATTGAAGGAGAAATAAGCAGTAAGTGAATGTTGTATTGGTAAATAAACGATATCAAATAGGGTCAAAAGTATAGGCTAAAATAAATACGGTAAGAAATTGATTAATTATTACTAAGCATCACTTATCACTTTGCATAGATTGTAAAATGTAAGCATTATTACCGTTTATGAATAAATGATTCGTGCCGCAAGAACAATTGTGTTATATTTGTTCAACTTGCGGTAGTTATGTTGATACAAAAGACAAACGGTATTAACATTTCTATAATCATTGCGTTCAAATAATAATCATTATTGTTATGTTGTGAACAAGGAACACGTTGAAACACGTACGCATACAGCGACCAGGACTATTAATTGTACATCGATCGAAACAAGGCATTTCTGAACTATCTGATCACCGCGTTGGTTAGGTTAGGTAGGCCACAGACGAGTATGAAGTGCGGTTCAAGACCACCGGAATCCGTAATGTCGAACAGGGAAGTTTCGCAATGGCTTCTAGAAGTCGAACAACAAGACCAACGGCGAGCCGCAATCGAACAAGACATCAGTGTTAAGTCGAATGGAAAGCTCTATCTAATGAATAATGTTGTTGTTCATAATTTATGTATTTTAAATAGATTTTCCCCTTATGAAATCCTAAGAATATATTTAACTTAAAAATTTGATGAAAGAGAAGATAAATAAGTATACTGCCAAATGATCGCAGTCTCCTAAACATATTAGGTAACACGGTACATATCGAGCTCAAATTTTCCGTCTTTGCCAAACTATCAAGTTTTAAGTAAAATCGTTACGAAGGAACCTAAAAAATGTTACATTGCAATGAATAGGGCCCGGATTTTTATGCATTTGCATGTTTTTTTTATCAATCCAAAAAGTAGCTAGATAAGCTACAAATTTAAATTATTGACAATAGATCCGGAATAAAAAGATTTATTTGGCATATTTTTGAATATTTTGCAATTGTTTTATGTATACTGCATATTTCTGAGTTTAACGAATACCTAAGTGTTTTTAACCATTTGTTTTACTATTGTTCTCACCAGGTTTCTGCAAAGTATTCTGGACAAATCAACATTTATGAAAAATTATTTATTCGATGTATACCAACAAACCATTGCCATAATCCACGATTGTATTTCAAATCATAAAATATGTATACAGATCGTGTAATATAATACAACTATTAAAACTAGGTTCACGCGTATTACCGCTGATCTTGATTTAATTATTAATTAAAATGCAATTTCGTTTGCATATTTGATTGATCATATTATACTAATGTATTATTATTGTTGTGGTGTGAACTGCAGACAATCGTTATTAAAGCAGCTCCTAAGTTTCGTTCGTATTCATTTTTATACACACGTTACATTTTGTACCATTGTCGTCATCAGTACGATGAAAAAATAATCATTGTGATTTACTCTGGTTTCGCAGATACTGAATATGCAAATCATTTATACAACAGCTTCCGACAAATAATAATATACCGTTCACAATTGGGTGAGTACTTTTTTATTTGGTTCCGTTTTTAATACCTACATCTCTGTTAGATAGTCCGGACTGACTATAGTCCATAAGAATTGAGCGTACAGTGTTCATTACAATATCATCTGCGTCATTATGATTTATCGGAAGTCGTTGTATTAACGATCTGTAGATACAGTATCTCGGACACCAGAGAAAATTGCAATGAATGTTGTGTCGTCTTACTGATGACGACAATGATAAAAAAATGTGACTTGTATATAAACATGAATGCGAACGAAACTTAGGAGCTGCTTTAATAGCGATTGCCTGCAGTTCACACCACAACAATAATACTACAGTAGTATAATTCGAACTCTTTTTTGTTATGTTGACACAACGTAAAAAAAAGACAAAATAAAAAATATATAAGCCATGGCGGTGTTTACATTGATTTTGCTCAAATTTTCCGTCTTTGCCAAACTATCAAGTTTTAAGTAAAATCGTGACGAAGGAACCTAAAAAATGTTACATTGCAATGACTAGGGCCCGGATTTTTATGCATTTGCATGGTTTTTTTATCAATCCAAAAAGTAGCTAGATAAGCTACAAATTTAAATTATTGACAATAGATCCGGAATACAAAGATTTATTTGGCATATTTTTGAATATTTTGCAATTGTTTTATGTATACTGCATATTTCTGAGTTTAACGAATACCTAAGTGTTTTTAACCATTTGTTTTACTATTGTTCTCACCAGGTTTCTGCAAAGTATTCTGGACAAATCAACATTTATGAAAAATTATTTATTCGATGTATACCAACAAACCATTGCCATAATCCACGATTGTATTTCAAATCATAAAATATGTATACAGATCGTGTAATATAATACAACTATTAAAACTAGGTTCACGCGTATTACCGCTGATCTTGATTTAATTATTAATTAAAATGCAATTTCGTTTGCATATTTGATTGATCATATTATACTAATGTATTATTATTGTTGTGGTGTGAACTGCAGACAATCGTTATTAAAGCAGCTCCTAAGTTTCGTTCGTATTCATTTTTATACACACGTTACATTTTGTACCATTGTCGTCATCAGTACGATGAAAAAATAATCATTGTGATTTACTCTGGTTTCGCAGATACTGAATATGCAAATCATTTATACAACAGCTTCCGACAAATAATAATATACCGTTCACAATTGGGTGAGTACTTTTTTATTTGGTTCCGTTTTTAATACCTACATCTCTGTTAGATAGTCCGGACTGACTATAGTCCATAAGAATTGAGCGTACAGTGTTCATTACAATATCATCTGCGTCATTATGATTTATCGGAAGTCGTTGTATTAACGATCTGTAGATACAGTATCTCGGACACCAGAGAAAATTGCAATGAATGTTGTGTCGTCTTACTGATGACGACAATGATAAAAAAATGTGACTTGTATATAAACATGAATGCGAACGAAACTTAGGAGCTGCTTTAATAGCGATTGCCTGCAGTTCACACCACAACAATAATACTACAGTAGTATAATTCGAACTCTTTTTTGTTATGTTGACACAACGTAAAAAAAAGACAAAATAAAAAATATATAAGCCATGGCGGTGTTTACATTGATTTAGCAAAGACATTAGACATACGTTTGTATAGAGTGGATCATGTTTGTAATGCGAAGAAGAGAAGGTGAAGAGCGGGGAGAAAAGAGTTCTCCATTGTGCGTGCAAAATGTTGAATTTCATATGCACCATAGCCGCGCCACAAGAAAACGTAAATTGTCTGAGTCGTCCGCGAGATGGGCTGCCCATGGGATGATAAAACACCAATGCACGACAAGATCTCATCAGGTATCTGCCAGAGTAACCAAGACCCACCAGGTCTATTACAAAATATAGCAAATGAACATTTTGCGCGACTTTTGTAATTTACATGATGATTTTAATAAAAAAAACTATACCTAGTTTAACAAAGTATAACTGTTGAGTAACGGTATCCAAAATTGAAGGAGAAATAAGCAGTAAGTGAATGTTGTATTGGTAAATAAACGATATCAAATAGGGTCAAAAGTATAGGCTAAAATAAATACGGTAAGAAATTGATTAATTATTACTAAGCATCACTTATCACTTTGCATAGATTGTAAAATGTAAGCATTATTACCGTTTATGAATAAATGATTCGTGCCGCAAGAACAATTGTGTTATATTTGTTCAACTTGCGGTAGTTATGTTGATACAAAAGACAAACGGTATTAACATTTCTATAATCATTGCGTTCAAATAACAATCATTATTGTTATGTTGTGAACAAGGAACACGTTGAAACACGTACGCATACAGCGACCAGGACTATTAATTGTACATCGATCGAAACAAGGCATTTCTGAACTATCTGATCACCGCGTTGGTTAGGTTAGGTAGGCCACAGACGAGTATGAAGTGCGGTTCAAGACCACCGGAATCCGTAATGTCGAACAGGGAAGTTTCGCAATGGCTTCTAGAAGTCGAACAACAAGACCAACGGCGAGCCGCAATCGAACAAGACATCAGTGTTAAGTCGAATGGAAAGCTCTATCTAATGAATAATGTTGTTGTTCATAATTTATGTATTTTAAATAGATTTTCCCCTTATGAAATCCTAAGAATATATTTAACTTAAAAATTTGATGAAAGAGAAGATAAATAAGTATACTGCCAAATGATCGCAGTCTCCTAAACATATTAGGTAACACGGTACATATCGAGCTCAAATTTTCCGTCTTTGCCAAACTATCAAGTTTTAAGTAAAATCGTTACGAAGGAACCTAAAAAATGTTACATTGCAATGAATAGGGCCCGGATTTTTATGCATTTGCATGTTTTTTTTATCAATCCAAAAAGTAGCTAGATAAGCTACAAATTTAAATTATTGACAATAGATCCGGAATAAAAAGATTTATTTGGCATATTTTTGAATATTTTGCAATTGTTTTATGTATACTGCATATTTCTGAGTTTAACGAATACCTAAGTGTTTTTAACCATTTGTTTTACTATTGTTCTCACCAGGTTTCTGCAAAGTATTCTGGACAAATCAACATTTATGAAAAATTATTTATTCGATGTATACCAACAAACCATTGCCATAATCCACGATTGTATTTCAAATCATAAAATATGTATACAGATCGTGTAATATAATACAACTATTAAAACTAGGTTCACGCGTATTACCGCTGATCTTGATTTAATTATTAATTAAAATGCAATTTCGTTTGCATATTTGATTGATCATATTATACTAATGTATTATTATTGTTGTGGTGTGAACTGCAGACAATCGTTATTAAAGCAGCTCCTAAGTTTCGTTCGTATTCATTTTTATACACACGTTACATTTTGTACCATTGTCGTCATCAGTACGATGAAAAAATAATCATTGTGATTTACTCTGGTTTCGCAGATACTGAATATGCAAATCATTTATACAACAGCTTCCGACAAATAATAATATACCGTTCACAATTGGGTGAGTACTTTTTTATTTGGTTCCGTTTTTAATACCTACATCTCTGTTAGATAGTCCGGACTGACTATAGTCCATAAGAATTGAGCGTACAGTGTTCATTACAATATCATCTGCGTCATTATGATTTATCGGAAGTCGTTGTATTAACGATCTGTAGATACAGTATCTCGGACACCAGAGAAAATTGCAATGAATGTTGTGTCGTCTTACTGATGACGACAATGATAAAAAAATGTGACTTGTATATAAACATGAATGCGAACGAAACTTAGGAGCTGCTTTAATAGCGATTGCCTGCAGTTCACACCACAACAATAATACTACAGTAGTATAATTCGAACTCTTTTTTGTTATGTTGACACAACGTAAAAAAAGACAAAATAAAAAATATATAAGCCATGGCGGTGTTTACATTGATTTAGCAAAGACATTAGACATACGTTTGTATAGAGTGGATCATGTTTGTAATGCGAAGAAGAGAAGGTGAAGAGCGGGGAGAAAAGAGTTCTCCATTGTGCGTGCAAAATGTTGAATTTCATATGCACCATAGCCGCGCCACAAGAAAACGTAAATTGTCTGAGTCGTCCGCGAGATGGGCTGCCCATGGGATGATAAAACACCAATGCACGACAAGATCTCATCAGGTATCTGCCAGAGTAACCAAGACCCACCAGGTCTATTACAAAATATAGCAAATGAACATTTTGCGCGACTTTTGTAATTTACATGATGATTTTAATAAAAAAAACTATACCTAGTTTAACAAAGTATAACTGTTGAGTAACGGTATCCAAAATTGAAGGAGAAATAAGCAGTAAGTGAATGTTGTATTGGTAAATAAACGATATCAAATAGGGTCAAAAGTATAGGCTAAAATAAATACGGTAAGAAATTGATTAATTATTACTAAGCATCACTTATCACTTTGCATAGATTGTAAAATGTAAGCATTATTACCGTTTATGAATAAATGATTCGTGCCGCAAGAACAATTGTGTTATATTTGTTCAACTTGCGGTAGTTATGTTGATACAAAAGACAAACGGTATTAACATTTCTATAATCATTGCGTTCAAATAATAATCATTATTGTTATGTTGTGAACAAGGAACACGTTGAAACACGTACGCATACAGCGACCAGGACTATTAATTGTACATCGATCGAAACAAGGCATTTCTGAACTATCTGATCACCGCGTTGGTTAGGTTAGGTAGGCCACAGACGAGTATGAAGTGCGGTTCAAGACCACCGGAATCCGTAATGTCGAACAGGGAAGTTTCGCAATGGCTTCTAGAAGTCGAACAACAAGACCAACGGCGAGCCGCAATCGAACAAGACATCAGTGTTAAGTCGAATTGAAAGCTCTATCTAATGAATAATGTTGTTGTTCATAATTTATGTATTTTAAATAGATTTTCCCCTTATGAAATCCTAAGAATATATTTAACTTAAAAATTTGATGAAAGAGAAGATAAATAAGTATACTGCCAAATGATCGCAGTCTCCTAAACATATTAGGTAACACGGTACATATCGAGCTCAAATTTTCCGTCTTTGCCAAACTATCAAGTTTTAAGTAAAATCGTTACGAAGGAACCTAAAAAATGTTACATTGCAATGAATAGGGCCCGGATTTTTATGCATTTGCATGGTTTTTTTATCAATCCAAAAAGTAGCTAGATAAGCTACAAATTTAAATTATTGACAATAGATCAGGAATACAAAGATTTATTTGGCATATTTTTGAATAATATTTTGCAATTGTTTTATGTATACTGCATATTTCTGAGTTTAACGAATACCTAAGTGTTTTTAACCATTTGTTTTACTATTGTTCTCACCAGGTTTCTGAAAAGTATTCTGGACAAATCAACATTTATGAAAAATTATTTATTCGATGTATACCAACAAACCATTGCCATAATCCACGATTGTATTTCAAATCATAAAATATGTATACAGATCGTGTAATATAATACAACTATTAAAACTAGGTTCACGCGTATTACCGCTGATCTTGATTTAATTATTAATTAAAATGCAATTTCGTTTGCATATTTGATTGATCATATTATACTAATGTATTATTATTGTTGTGGTGTGAACTGCAGACAATCGTTATTAAAGCAGCTCCTAAGTTTCGTTCGTATTCATTTTTATACACACGTTACATTTTGTACCATTGTCGTCATCAGTACGATGAAAAAATAATCATTGTGATTTACTCTGGTTTCGCAGATACTGAATATGCAAATCATTTATACAACAGCTTCCGACAAATAATAATATACCGTTCACAATTGGGTGAGTACTTTTTTATTTGGTTCCGTTTTTAATACCTACATCTCTGTTAGATAGTCCGGACTGACTATAGTCCATAAGAATTGAGCGTACAGTTTTCATTACAATATCATCTGCGTCATTATGATTTATCGGAAGTCGTTGTATTAACGATCTGTAGATACAGTATCTCGGACACCAGAGAAAATTGCAATGAATGTTGTGTCGTCTTACTGATGACGACAATGATAAAAATATGTGACTTGTATATAAACATGAATGCGAACGAAACTTAGGAGCTGCTTTAATAGCGATTGCCTGCAGTTCACACCACAACAATAATACTACAGTAGTATAATTCGAACTCTTTTTTTGTTATGTTGACACAACGTAAAAAAAAGACAAAATAAAAAAAATATAAGCCATGGCGGTGTTTACATTGATTTAGCAAAGACATTAGACATACGTTTGTATAGAGTGGATCATGTTTGTAATGCGAAGAAGAGAAGGTGAAGAGCGGGGAGAAAAGAGTTCTCCATTGTGCGTGCAAAATGTTGAATTTCATATGCACCATAGCCGCGCCACAAGAAAACGTAAATTGTCTGAGTCGTCCGCGAGATGGGCTGCCCATGGGATGATAAAA
>JANEHU010004893.1:0-88528 GCA_027563435.1 Nasonovia ribisnigri | reverse complement strand
TGAAAAGTATTCTGGACAAATCAACATTTATGAAAAATTATTTATTCGATGTATACCAACAAACCATTGCCATAATCCACGATTGTATTTCAAATCATAAAATATGTATACAGATCGTGTAATATAATACAACTATTAAAACTAGGTTCACGCGTATTACCGCTGATCTTGATTTAATTATTAATTAAAATGCAATTTCGTTTGCATATTTGATTGATCATATTATACTAATGTATTATTATTGTTGTGGTGTGAACTGCAGACAATCGTTATTAAAGCAGCTCCTAAGTTTCGTTCGTATTCATTTTTATACACACGTTACATTTTGTACCATTGTCGTCATCAGTACGATGAAAAAATAATCATTGTGATTTACTCTGGTTTCGCAGATACTGAATATGCAAATCATTTATACAACAGCTTCCGACAAATAATAATATACCGTTCACAATTGGGTGAGTACTTTTTTATTTGGTTCCGTTTTTAATACCTACATCTCTGTTAGATAGTCCGGACTGACTATAGTCCATAAGAATTGAGCGTACAGTGTTCATTACAATATCATCTGCGTCATTATGATTTATCGGAAGTCGTTGTATTAACGATCTGTAGATACAGTATCTCGGACACCAGAGAAAATTGCAATGAATGTTGTGTCGTCTTACTGATGACGACAATGATAAAAAAATGTGACTTGTATATAAACATGAATGCGAACGAAACTTAGGAGCTGCTTTAATAGCGATTGCCTGCAGTTCACACCACAACAATAATACTACAGTAGTATAATTAGAACTCTTTTTTGTTATGTTGACACAACGTAAAAAAAAGACAAAATAAAAAATATATAAGCCATGGAGGTGTTTACATTGATTTTGCTCGAATTTTCCGTCTTTGCCAAACTATCAAGTTTTAAGTAAAATCGTGACGAAGGAACCTAAAAAATGTTACATTGCAATGACTAGGGCCCGGATTTTTATGCATTTGCATGGTTTTTTTATCAATCCAAAAAGTAGCTAGATAAGCTACAAATTTAAATTATTGACAATAGATCCGGAATACAAAGATTTATTTGGCATATTTTTGAATATTTTGCAATTGTTTTATGTATACTGCATATTTCTGAGTTTAACGAATACCTAAGTGTTTTTAACCATTTGTTTTACTATTGTTCTCACCAGGTTTCTGCAAAGTATTCTGGACAAATCAACATTTATGAAAAATTATTTATTCGATGTATACCAACAAACCATTGCCATAATCCACGATTGTATTTCAAATCTTAAAATATGTATACAGATCGTGTAATATAATACAACTATTAAAACTAGGTTCACGCGTATTACCGCTGATCTTGATTTAATTATTAATTAAAATGCAATTTCGTTTGCATATTTGATTGATCATATTATACTAATGTATTATTATTGTTGTGGTGTGAACTGCAGACAATCGTTATTAAAGCAGCTCCTAAGTTTCGTTCGTATTCATTTTTATACACACGTTACATTTTGTACCATTGTCGTCATCAGTACGATGAAAAAATAATCATTGTGATTTACTCTGGTTTCGCAGATACTGAATATGCAAATCATTTATACAACAGCTTCCGACAAATAATAATATACCGTTCACAATTGGGTGAGTACTTTTTTATTTGGTTCCGTTTTTAATACCTACATCTCTGTTAGATAGTCCGGACTGACTATAGTCCATAAGAATTGAGCGTACAGTGTTCATTACAATATCATCTGCGTCATTATGATTTATCGGAAGTCGTTGTATTAACGATCTGTAGATACAGTATCTCGGACACCAGAGAAAATTGCAATGAATGTTGTGTCGTCTTACTGATGACGACAATGATAAAAAAATGTGACTTGTATATAAACATGAATGCGAACGAAACTTAGGAGCTGCTTTAATAGCGATTGCCTGCAGTTCACACCACAACAATAATACTACAGTAGTATAATTCGAACTCTTTTTTGTTATGTTGACACAACGTAAAAAAAAGACAAAATAAAAAATATATAAGCCATGGCGGTGTTTACATTGATTTAGCAAAGACATTAGACATACGTTTGTATAGAGTGGATCATGTTTGTAATGCGAAGAAGAGAAGGTGAAGAGCGGGGAGAAAAGAGTTCTCCATTGTGCGTGCAAAATGTTGAATTTCATATGCACCATAGCCGCGCCACAAGAAAACGTAAATTGTCTGAGTCGTCCGCGAGATGGGCTGCCCATGGGATGATAAAACACCAATGCACGACAAGATCTCATCAGGTATCTGCCAGAGTAACTAAGACCCACCAGGTCTATTACAAAATATAGCAAATGAACATTTTGCGCGACTTTTGTAATTTACATGATGATTTTAATAAAAAAAACTATACCTAGTTTAACAAAGTATAACTGTTGAGTAACGGTATCCAAAATTGAAGGAGAAATAAGCAGTAAGTGAATGTTGTATTGGTAAATAAACGATATCAAATAGGGTCAAAAGTATAGGCTAAAATAAATACGGTAAGAAATTGATTAATTATTACTAAGCATCACTTATCACTTTGCATAGATTGTAAAATGTAAGCATTATTACCGTTTATGAATAAATGATTCGTGCCGCAAGAACAATTGTGTTATATTTGTTCAACTTGCGGTAGTTATGTTGATACAAAAGACAAACGGTATTAACATTTCTATAATCATTGCGTTCAAATAACAATCATTATTGTTATGTTGTGAACAAGGAACACGTTGAAACACGTACGCATACAGCGACCAGGACTATTAATTGTACATCGATCGAAACAAGGCATTTCTGAACTATCTGATCACCGCGTTGGTTAGGTTAGGTAGGCCACAGACGAGTATGAAGTGCGGTTCAAGACCACCGGAATCCGTAATGTCGAACAGGGAAGTTTCGCAATGGCTTCTAGAAGTCGAACAACAAGACCAACGGCGAGCCGCAATCGAACAAGACATCAGTGTTAAGTCGAATGGAAAGCTCTATCTAATGAATAATGTTGTTGTTCATAATTTATGTATTTTAAATAGATTTTCCCCTTATGAAATCCTAAGAATATATTTAACTTAAAAATTTGATGAAAGAGAAGATAAATAAGTATACTGCCAAATGATCGCAGTCTCCTAAACATATTAGGTAACACGGTACATATCGAGCTCAAATTTTCCGTCTTTGCCAAACTATCAAGTTTTAAGTAAAATCGTGACGAAGGAACCTAAAAAATGTTACATTGCAATGACTAGGGCCCGGATTTTTATGCATTTGCATGGTTTTTTTATCAATCCAAAAAGTAGCTAGATAAGCTACAAATTTAAATTATTGACAATAGATCCGGAATAAAAAGATTTATTTGGCATATTTTTGAATATTTTGCAATTGTTTTATGTATACTGCATATTTCTGAGTTTAACGAATACCTAAGTGTTTTTAACCATTTGTTTTACTATTGTTCTCACCAGGTTTCTGCAAAGTATTCTGGACAAATCAACATTTATGAAAAATTATTTATTCGATGTATACCAACAAACCATTGCCATAATCCACGATTGTATTTCAAATCATAAAATATGTATACAGATCGTGTAATATAATACAACTATTAAAACTAGGTTCACGCGTATTACCGCTGATCTTGATTTAATTATTAATTAAAATGCATTTTCGTTTGCATATTTTAAGTGCATATTTGATTGATCATATTATACTAATGTATTATTATTGTTGTGGTGTGAACTGCAGACAATCGTTATTAAAGCAGCTCCTAAGTTTCGTTCGTATTCATTTTTATACACACGTTACATTTTGTACCATTGTCGTCATCAGTACGATGAAAAAATAATCATTGTGATTTACTCTGGTTTCGCAGATACTGAATATGCAAATCATTTATACAACAGCTTCCGACAAATAATAATATACCGTTCACAATTGGGTGAGTACTTTTTTATTTGGTTCCGTTTTTAATACCTACATCTCTGTTAGATAGTCCGGACTGACTATAGTCCATAAGAATTGAGCGTACAGTGTTCATTACAATATCATCTGCGTCATTATGATTTATCGGAAGTCGTTGTATTAACGATCTGTAGATACAGTATCTCGGACACCAGAGAAAATTGCAATGAATGTTGTGTCGTCTTACTGATGACGACAATGATAAAAAAATGTGACTTGTATATAAACATGAATGCGAACGAAACTTAGGAGCTGCTTTAATAGCGATTGCCTGCAGTTCACACCACAACAATAATACTACAGTAGTATAATTCGAACTCTTTTTTGTTATGTTGACACAACGTAAAAAAAAGACAAAATAAAAAATATATAAGCCATGGCGGTGTTTACATTGATTTAGCAAAGACATTAGACATACGTTTGTATAGAGTGGATCATGTTTGTAATGCGTAGAAGAGAAGGTGAAGAGCGGGGAGAAAAGAGTTCTCCATTGTGCGTGCAAAATGTTGAATTTCATATGCACCATAGCCGCGCCACAAGAAAACGTAAATTGTCTGAGTCGTCCGCGAGATGGGCTGCCCATGGGATGATAAAACACCAATGCACGACAAGATCTCATCAGGTATCTGCCAGAGTAACCAAGACCCACCAGGTCTATTACAAAATATAGCAAATGAACATTTTGCGCGACTTTTGTAATTTACATGATGATTTTAAAAAAAAACTATACCTAGTTTAACAAAGTATAACTGTTGAGTAACGGTATCCAAAATTGAAGGAGAAATAAGCAGTAAGTGAATGTTGTATTGGTAAATAAACGATATCAAATAGGGTCAAAAGTATAGGCTAAAATAAATACGGTAAGAAATTGATTAATTATTACTAAGCATCACTTATCACTTTGCATAGATTGTAAAATGTAAGCATTATTACCGTTTATGAATAAATGATTCGTGCCGCAAGAACAATTGTGTTATATTTGTTCAACTTGCGGTAGTTATCTTGATACAAAAGACAAATGGTATTAACATTTCTATAATCATTGCGTTCAAATAATAATCATTATTGTTATGTTGTGAACAAGGAACACGTTGAAACACGTACGCATACAGCGACCAGGACTATTAATTGTACATCGATCGAAACAAGGCATTTCTGAACTATCTGATCACCGCGTTGGTTAGGTTAGGTAGGCCACAGACGAGTATGAAGTGCGGTTCAAGACCACCGGAATCCGTAATGTCGAACAGGGAAGTTTCGCAATGGCTTCTAGAAGTCGAACAACAAGACCAACGGCGAGCCGCAATCGAACAAGACATCAGTGTTAAGTCGAATGGAAAGCTCTATCTAATGAATAATGTTGTTGTTCATAATTTATGTATTTTAAATAGATTTTCCCCTTATGAAATCCTAAGAATATATTTAACTTAAAAATTTGATGAAAGAGAAGATAAATAAGTATACTGCCAAATGATCGCAGTCTCCTAAACATATTATGTACAGTCGTTGCCAGATAAATTGAGACGGCGGCGGCGGCGCGATAACAGACAAACAGGGGTTCTCCGTATTTGAATATTATTACCGAAAATACATCAGTAAACCAACAATTGTCACAAAAATTATTTTATGGTATTAATTCAAATCAAATATTCTGATAATAATCTTTTATTTAAGAACAAAAGTATCGAATATAAATAATATAATAATAATAATAATAGAAAATAAAAATAATATTCATTAATAATTTTTTGCAATGAGCCGCGTTCGAACTGGTGATTGCGCGTCGTAGCCAACTGTTTGACCTTCGCACCTCACTGCCGGCGACTAGTATAGGCTACCCGGAACTTGGTTTATCCGGGATCGATGGACAGGACATCAGGGTGGTGTACCAATCTGGGCCCAAATCAGACATAGTGACCGACCTCGTTCTTGAGGTAAGTCCCGAAATCCTTCAGAGTATCGAAAATAAAAAGGCCTACATCGGTGGCATACGTAGCACCTTGAGCCTGAACTACTCGGTCTCACAGTACTTCAATTGTCAAAAATATGGCCACACGGCAAAGAACTGCCGTGAAGAACAGTCTATATGTCGGAACTGCGCTGAAAGTCACGACAGCCGGACATGTCAAGTCAAAGTTAAATTCAAATGCTGCAACTGTAAAGGCTCGCACAAAGCTTCGAGCAACAGCTGTCTTACCAAGACAGCCGCTCTCAAGCGTCTTGCAAAGCGGACCGACTACGGTCAGCCGCTGACGATAGGGCCTTCTGAAGACGAACAGTTATGAATGACCTGAAGATAATTCAGGTAAATCTTAACAAACAAATGATCGCCTCTGAACAATTGAGGGACATTTGTTTGAAAGACTAGGTAGATATCATTCTCGCCCAAAATCCGTTCATTACTAAGCATCACTTATCACTTTGCATAGATTGTAAAATGTAAGCATTATTACCGTTTATGAATAAATGATTCGTGCCGCAAGAACAATTGTGTTATATTTGTTCAACTTGCGGTAGTTATCTTGATACAAAAGACAAATGGTATTAACATTTCTATAATCATTGCGTTCAAATAATAATCATTATTGTTATGTTGTGAACAAGGAACACGTTGAAACACGTACGCATACAGCGACCAGGACTATTAATTGTACATCGATCGAAACAAGGCATTTCTGAACTATCTGATCACCGCGTTGGTTAGGTTAGGTAGGCCACAGACGAGTATGAAGTGCGGTTCAAGACCACCGGAATCCGTAATGTCGAACAGGGAAGTTTCGCAATGGCTTCTAGAAGTCGAACAACAAGACCAACGGCGAGCCGCAATCGAACAAGACATCAGTGTTAAGTCGAATGGAAAGCTCTATCTAATGAATAATGTTGTTGTTCATAATTTATGTATTTTAAATAGATTTTCCCCTTATGAAATCCTAAGAATATATTTAACTTAAAAATTTGATGAAAGAGAAGATAAATAAGTATACTGCCAAATGATCGCAGTCTCCTAAACATATTATGTACAGTCGTTGCCAGATAAATTGAGACGGCGGCGGCGGCGCGATAACAGACAAACAGGGGTTCTCCGTATTTGAATATTATTACCGAAAATACATCAGTAAACCAACAATTGTCACAAAAATTATTTTATGGTATTAATTCAAATCAAATATTCTGATAATAATCTTTTATTTAAGAACAAAAAGTATAAATTGTAAAATAATATAAATAATATAATAATAATAATAATAAGAATAATATTAAATAATATTCATTAATAATTTTTTGCAATGAGCCGCGTTCGAACTGGTGATTGCGCGCGTCGTAGCCAACTGTTTGACCTTCGCACCTCACTGCCGGCGACTAGTATAGGCTACCCGGAACTTGGTTTATCCGGGATCGATGGACAGGACATCAGGGTGGTGTACCAATCTGGGCCCAAATCAGACATAGTGACCGACCTCGTTCTTGAGGTAAGTCCCGAAATCCTTCAGAGTATCGAAAATAAAAAGGCCTACATCGGTGGCATACGTAGCACCTTGAGCCTGAACTACTCGGTCTCACAGTACTTCAATTGTCAAAAATATGGCCACACGGCAAAGAACTGCCGTGAAGAACAGTCTATATGTCGGAACTGCGCTGAAAGTCACGACAGCCGGACATGTCAAGTCAAAGTTAAATTCAAATGCTGCAACTGTAAAGGCTCGCACAAAGCTTCGAGCAACAGCTGTCTTACCAAGACAGCCGCTCTCAAGCGTCTTGCAAAGCGGACCGACTACGGTCAGCCGCTGACGATAGGGCCTTCTGAAGACGAACAGTTATGAATGACCTGAAGATAATTCAGGTAAATCTTAACAAACAAATGATCGCCTCTGAACAATTGAGGGACATTTGTTTGAAAGACTAGGTAGATATCATTCTCGCCCAAAATCCGTTCATTGCTCGGGGACGGGTATCGGGCTTTGAGAGCTGCCGTCAGATTCTGTCTGACGACCATCCAGAGGCGTCTATAGTTATTATAAGCAACAAAATCAAGGCCATAAAACTAGGACAGTTCACAACTCGTCATGTCGCGGTCGCCAGAATTGGCATCGGCCTCCTCAAGGACGATGTGGTGGTAGTGTCCGCCTACTTTAGGTGCAACAAGCCCATGACGATGTTCACCGAGCTGTTGACAAACATTAGTAAAGCGAGTAAACGCTTACTTATTGGTGCTGACTGCAATGGTCATTCTGTGAGATGGTACAACAATGACAAAATCTGAAGTGAAGACTGAAATCAGCACCTGCACAAAATCAGACTTGCCAAGATGAGCTCATGGCGGGAATTCAGTGCAGACATGAATACCAATCGTTGGGGCAAAGCCTTTCGATGGGCCAAGAGTGGCCCATAGAAGAATCCCATGCCCACTACGGTTAGGTTAGGTTAGGTTCGAGTGGCTTCGAGCGGGTCCTTCTCCTGTGCGACGACGACAGGGGCGCTCCAGTGACCGTGGGAGTCACGCGAGTGGTCCCTCAGGGCTCCGTGCTCGGACCGCTCCTGTGGAACGTCGCGTTCGACACCGTGTTCCGCTTGTCGCTGCCCGCTGGTTCTACGACCATCGGGTATGCGGACGACCCGCTCGTCGTGTCGGAGGGGAGGACGCTGTCGGAGGTCGAGGACTGCGCTAACTCGGCCTTCGCGGCAGTCGCCTACCACATTCGGGACTTGGGACTAACGCTCGCCGTCGACAAGACGGAGGCGGTGGTCTTCAAGTCCTATTATGGGCGGGCCGACCTGAGGTTTCGGATCGGGGATCAGGCCGTCCAGCCGGGCACGACCCTCAAGTACTTCGGGATCGTGCTCGAGAGCAAGGTGACTTGGTACGGTGCGCACTTCCAGGCCACGGCCGACAAGGCCAGGCGAGTCATGGCGGGGCTTCGGGGCTGATGCCCAACATCGGCGGCCCCCGGGAGGGAAGAAGGCGCCTACTGACGAGCGTCGCGCAGTCAGTAATGTTGTACGGCGATCCGACTTGGGCACCTACCCTCATGCACAATCGACGGGGCGTCGATGTTCTGAACTCCGATCAGTGGAGAGTCGCCATCGGCAGGGCGAGTGTGTACCGGACCCATTTACACGGTGCCATTCGGTTCTGGCACTGACGTCACGATACTCAAAGCATCAAACCTAACCTAACCTAACCTAAGGGTTGGCCAGTCGGGGCCGGCGTCTGGGACGCGAACACACCGAAACCTTTGGGGATTAGGGTGTTGAAGGTTATGACCATGACCTCAAAAAGAACGGATCGATCACCTCAGTAATGCCTCTGGGAGGCGTAGCCAACAGGCTACCGAGCCTCCAACTCGGGTGTCACGGCCACCGCGCCCGGTTAGGGCCCACCGTGAGTCCGTGATGCACGGCCCAAATCACGGGAGGAACACAGCTGAGGCTTACTGCCGACGAAGCTCGGTCCGACCATCTCAACATTGATGTGCTTTCTCAACGGAGCGATAATGGTACTTCGGGATGTGGGAGGCCCCGCGGCGTTGAGGGAATTGACGCCATGCCCTCACACGGCGGTCGCGCACCGGCCTCGGCCAGTGCGCGGTCGACGGCTGATTGGTTTCGGAGTGGCGGTAGATGGAACTACTATGTGGTTAACAGACCAAGCTCGGTCTAGGGGAAGGTTTCCGAGTGAGTATCTCCTTAGCGCTCACCCAGCCTACCAGTGGAGCTATATGCACCGGAGGTTGCCCGTAACCAAAAACGGGAAGCGATGAGGATAGCTCGCGACTCGACCAGGGTGGCGAAGGGCACGTGCACGACCCAGCCATCGGTACGGGCGCACTCTCTCCCGACTTCGATGGGAACGGGTGTGCGCCCGGTGCTCGTGGTCCTTAGACGACGCGCGGTCGGCTGCCGTTGGGTCACTCCGCATTAAGTCGACCGTGAACCTCCGCGGTTCTCGACTAGCACACAGCGCTAACGTGAGGTCCGCGGTTGTAGCTGAAAGGCATCAAACCCCGGGAGTCTTCGTGCATATACTTAATACTATTAATACCGTAAACCGGGGTGGATAGAAACGATGGTGTGAATAGAAACAAAATCAGGAAAGTTATTACTTCGACGTCTCCCCGATTGAATATTTGTGTTATCAATATGAAACCTTCACTAAATCGAATACACATTAGTACGAAATTCAATGAACTTAGAAACGTTTCGTTTATTTCTACTGCCATGCGGATAAAAATTGATAAGCAACAACTGATAACAATCCTGATAAATTATTACGAAAATCAACGGTTCTTGTTATCAGCAGTGTTGCCGAACTGGCTATTTTATAGCTAGATCTAGCTTTTTTGAATCGACGTCTAGCTATGAAAATATTGATCTGGCAGGTAGCTATTTAAATGGCATTTTCTGCAATAATAATAAAGGCAATATAGCTATTTTAGCTTTTTCTCAAAAAACTGATTTTTTTTTGTAAATTTACAACCTTGCAGTTATTAGAATCATTTTCTTTCATAATCACATTGATTACAAGTACCACCACCCCGTTAGTTACTAATTAGACAACAACTGTGGTTAAATTGAATAATGTAGAAGTACCACATGGAGGAATTTATTATTATTGTATAGTATATACTGTAAAATCACGAGTTTAGATAATATTTTTAATGTCTCAATTCTCTGATTCATGTCTCAATGTCTCATGATCATGAATCATGATAGTATTATAGATATAGTAAGATTGTTTCTACATACTTGGCTTTAGTTGAGATGGAAGCATGTGATGCAGATGCCATACAAAAAGCTGTTTGTGATGCTATTGACAAAAAAGGACTAGATATAACGAAGATGGTGGGTCTAGGAAGTGATAATGCGTCGGTGATGGTGGGAATCAACAATGGCGTTTACACAAAACTTAAGGAGAAATTTCCTTCTCTAATCCATATTCCGTGTGTATGTCATTCATTGAAACTAGCAGTTTCGGCAGCAGTAAGTACAAAATTACCCAGAAACATAGATTATTTGATCAAAGAAACTTATAATTGGTTCAGCCACTCAACACTAAGACAGGCTCAATATAAAAATTTATACAGTGCAATAAACGATGGACATAATCCTCTTAAAATTGTAAAATCATGTGATACAAGATGGCTGTCCATTGAAACAGCTGTTGGGCGCATATTAACTCAATGGATTGAGTTAAAAACACTATTTGGAATAGCTCGACAAAAAGAAAAATGTTATTCGGCAGAAGTTTTATATGGTATGTATTGTGATTCACACAACTTGGCTTATTTAACATATTTACATCCAATATTGAAAGAAGTGCAAATTGTAAATAAGTCTTTTGAATCAAACAATGCAGATCCAAGTAAATTACTATGTGACTTAACACTTTTGGTGAGCTCAGTCGCAAAAAGATTTGTTAATCCTTATTGTCGAGAAGATCCTCTTACATGTAACATGGATAGTCGCATTAGTCCAAATATACAATGGCCCTATGAATTTACACAAATTCTACAAGCCAGAAATCATCTGAAGAAAGTAAGAAGCAATTGAAAGAAAGGTTAGTAAGCTTTTTGCAAATATTATTAAAACAATTGCAACAACGCTTACCAAAAAATATTACTATAATGGAAAAAGTGTCTATGATATCTATAAAAAATTGTTTAAGAGTGATAAAGGAGCCACTGACACCAGTTTTGGAACTCTTGATGTTAGATGTTCAAACAATTGACAAAATAAATTTTCAGTGGCAAAATTTAACTCACGTTAAATGGATAGAAAAAACCAGTAGGTACAACACAATTTTGACAAGAAGTTGCAGAATATAGCGATGCTAGTGGCTTAAATCCATATAATGAGTTATCGTCTGTAGCAATAAAACTTTTGTCATTACCGTGGTCAAATGCAGATGTTGAAAGGCTGTTCAGTCAGATGAATATAGTGAAGACGACCAAATTGAGAAATCGTATGGGTCCAAAATTACTGATTCAATTTTAACCATAAAAGCTGGGCTTAGACGTGTAGAAATGTGTTGCTCACAGTATCCACTGCCACCAGAAGTCTTAAACTTAATATCAAAATCATATATATATCCATCTCAAGAAAATCTTCCTCAAAACAATAATGAAGTAGGACACCTTATTGAATATTTAGATGTAGATAGCCCTATATTGTTCTGATAACATTGATAGGTACTTAAATTTCACTGTTATTTATATTTAAATTGTTACTACTTATCATATAACAGTTCCCTATTATTTTGATTTTAAAAGTATTTATTCTTATGGACCTAAGTCATATTGTTTTTTTATTTAAACAACAAAGTTAACAGTTATTTTTTTTTTAATTGTTAATACTTATCATTTAACAAAGTTCCTTATTATAACTTATCAGGTAAATATTATAAACATTTTTATTTTTCTTCTTACGATCGATTTGAAATATTGTTAGGTTTTATAAATTGTAAGTATTTTTTAACAAACTTAATTAATCATTTCAATATACAGGTTTTACTGACTTTTAACATTTTAGGGGTGAATAGAAACACAGTTGTAATGGCACGTACATATATAGCAAAACGAGGACAGAAATACAAAAAACCTAATAAAACTGACTTGCAAGCTGCAATAAGAGCCGTTCAAGCCCGCCAAGTTACATACCGAGAAGCCGAAGAAGTTTACGGGATCAACTATTCGGTAATATATCGTCATGTTAAAAATAAAAATATTAAAACTCAAGGAGGGCAAACATCTTTAACAATTGATGAGAAGTTATTAGTTAATATTATATTGGATTGTGCTGAATGGGGCTATCCAATAGATAGATTTGATTTAAGAAATTTAGTAAAAGGCTACCTTGATCGCCGTGGAAAGAAGGTCAGAAGATTTAAAAATAATATGCCGGGTAAAGACTGGGCAGACGGATTTTTGATACGACATAAAGAAAAATTATCCCTAAGGTTGTGCCAAAACATCAAACGTGCAAGAGCAGGAGTATCTAAAGAAATTCTTAACAATTACTTCGACAATCTGTCCATGTCTTTAGCCGGTGTACCTCCAAGTAATATTGTTAATTACGACGAGACCAATCTAACTGATGATCCTGGTCGCCGAAAAGTTATTACAAAACGTGGTTGTAAAAAGTTATAAATTTCAATTAAAAAGTTTTAAATTGAAAATGTTGTCCTCTTTATTTTTAAAAATCTATATATTTGTTTCTATTCATACTTCAGTTGGTAAAATAGAAAATTACACCAAAAAACCGTATATGTTTCTATTGACATCTTTCGGGGGAATAGAAACAAAGCACTTAAAAAAATATATAAAATATTTTATTCAACATAAAAACAATTTGAATATACACACTTAAAGTACTCCATGAGACCAATATTTTGATGTATTGATCATGTATAAAGCTTAAATAGAAAAATTGTTATGATACTTCAAAGTTCCAAAGTGTTTCTATTCACCCCGTTTTACAGTAGTTGATTCTGTTGTTTAAATTTTGTATTATTTGATTCGTATGTTAATATGTCAAAATCAAATGTCCAGAAGCAACTAACCCAATGAGTGTTGAAAAAAGGTGCGAAACGTTCATTGATGACAATTCAGAATTGAAATCTAAAAAAAATTGTACATCTGACAATAACAGTACAAATGTCAACTGTCCTCTGTTTTCAAATTCATTTTCTAATACAAAAGAATCATCAACAACATTCCCAATCAATAATGAGCCGACAGCCACTATAAGTAAAAATATTGATATAACTAGTGATATATACAGTGTAGACATAGGTAATTTTTTAAGGACATCTGATAGCTAACCTAACTGATCATATAAAGGCTAAAATTATCAATATGGATAACATACCTTCAAATGATTTTATTTATCCATTTACTTTGAATATCAGAAACGGTAAAAGTATTAAGAGGTCATTGAGAAAAAACCATTTTGAACAATTCAATTTTATTTATTGTCAAAGGTGGTAAGTATAACACAATTGAAAATAATATTTAATACATTTAATACTTATATAATTAAACAAATTTATTTGTATTTATTTCTATAAAAAATACTATTTATATTAATGTGTGAGCGTTTCGCTCACACGTCAACAATAGTGGTATAAAAATAATGTCACCAACGACGGGTTAATATATCACACCTTAAAAAAATTGGATCAACATGATAATGATTTGGTGGACTTTTAGACTTATCAAAGAATACTAGAAAGTGATGAACAGGATGCATTATGTATGCATATAAATTTGGCGGATGTTTTCTACAAGAACATAGGAAAACTTAATGATGGTTTAACACATTATAAAAAAGTTTTGGAGTATGACAATTCGTGAAGTTGGTAAATTAATTTTTTATAACCACCTGTTATACCAAAATTATAATGGAATTCTATACTGCAAAAAACATTTCAATAATGTGGACAAACAAGAAAAATACAATGTTCTTGTATCTTTAAAGGATACATCCTAACAATTATCTGATATTTTACCAGCTGCCTTATAATTGGTTAAGACGATGGTACAACTTTAGCACAAATACATTATAATATTCCATTTTTTTTTTGTTGAGTAATATGTTTTGAGAAAATTAAACAAAATTAATAATCTAATTTATTAAGAAGATATCAAAACAAAAACTTTATTTTACGCTCATTGAGTTTTTATAAAGTTTGATATATAATTAAAATTCTTTAAAACCACGTTTTTTCACAACATAACATATAAAAATTGCATGTATGATATAATATTTTAAAAAAAGAAACAGTTTTTATTTTAATAACGCTTTGACATAATATATTTTAACATTATGACACAAATAACTATTTTCCCGGAAGTGTCACTTTTTTTTTTTATTCATTCTTTTTTTACTTATTTTTCATTTCATACATTTACATTAATTATAATAGCTTAAAATAGCTTGAGTAACAATAGTCTTTTTTGATTGAAATTCATAATTAAGATAATATTAATTATCTACACTTATATAACAACAACTTGCTAAATATCCCTTACCACACATTTGATTATAAATTTGTTGACTTTTAATGTACATAGTTTTGTATAACTCCATTGTATGTATTCATATCAATAAAGCTATGTTTTTAGATGGCAAAAATGGTTTTACCACATGCAAACTAACTAACATATCCATCCAAACAATTATGTTTGAGCTTATGGATTGTTGTAATTCATAATTCAATGTTCTTTCAATTATTATACATTTATGAGCTTACAGATTGTTAGATCATGCCAGAGGCTCATGCATATGCATTTATCAAAAGATATATCAATCATAGCTAACTACACCTTGTATCAGTTGAATGTTATACTTACAATCATCATATGCAATAATATTAACAAATAATATGTTACATTAAAATTCTTTTTTTTCTTTTTTTTTTTTATTCTTTAATTTTAAAACAAATGTACATCAATGCAAGTGTGGTAGAAGAGAACAAATAGCTATTATACAAGTATAGGTACATAATTAATAGTTTATTAATTATTAAAATAATATAATAGTTAAATAAAATTTCAAATATTTTTATTTATAATTAAAAACGTTAAATGTACTTGAAGTAAAATACTTAAATTCATATTTCTGAACCAAATTATATCATACATTAATTATGTTTAACTAAGTAAATGTATTACAATTATAGGTACTGTAAAATGTACCTACAAAAAAATCAACATCAATAAGCATAAAATTGTTTTTACTTCATATAATAAGTGCAACTATTATTAAATAAAATGGAAATTTTCAAGACTCAAAAGATATAAATTTGTAATAAAGAAATTAAATTATAGGTGATCAGTTGATACAACGGCCTTTGTATTACATTACAACAATAACAAAATGTGTTAAAAATCAAACAACAAAGTGCTAGGTTGACCATCGATCAAAACATTAAACATCAATGTAGGTAAAAGTTATCTATGGAATTTCCAGAAGATGAGGGGGATGTCTTAAATGACTGAAAGGCGAGCAATATGTGGTTGGGTAAACTTGATACACTACTCAATTGCATATAATAATATTTTTGTTGTAAGTTTTAAGCTTGAGAAATGTAATTTACTGTGTATGAGAAAGGTAAAAATACTAAGGGAAAACAGGGTAAGCAACAAAATATGGTTTTTAAAGAGAAGAATGGCAAGACGATGATGAAGATGTGTACTTTAAAAAATTATTTATGAACGTACTAGTGTCATCGGCAGTATTTGCGAACATAAAAATGGCAATGAAACATATACGCATATTAAAACCATATAATATAATCTGTTTCAAAGCAGGCCAAGCAAAGTGTACCTACTTTTAACACTAGATATTTTTAAGTGTACAACACTGCTTTCACTGGCTTACTTATACTGGCTATAACTTTGTGGAACACATGACCTAGCGAAATGATCCACACCGGATCCACATTAGGTATTACACTTGTGATAACTTAATTACAATGTATAAAGGTGAATCTTATGATGAATGGACCATTGATAAATTTCTAGGTAATATAGCTTGTGTTCTAGCTTCAATACAAGATCTAGACATTAATACACCAATATCTGTGGCTAAAAGAAACACGGTAAGAAATTAATTATTATTAACAATCACTTATCACTTTGCATAGATAGTAGAATGTAAGTTGTATTACTGTTTATGAATAAATGATTCGTGCCAGAAGAGGAATTGTAGGTATGTTTGATCAACATGAGGCAGATACTTTGATACAAAAGACATTTGGTTTTAACATTTCTATAATCATTGCGTTCAAATAATAATCATTATTGTTACATTGTTGGAAAATATATTGTTGCCCACGTAGGCACGTAAATTGCCGAAAGAATATCATGCACTACATCACCTCATGAATACATACGGCCATATTTCCCCGGGTTGTTGCAACATCAGAAATAAGTAAATAGTTAGAACAGAGAATATGACTGTTCAGGATTTATTAACAAAATAGTTGTCAAATTTATCAGGAATGCCAAGTATGGTTTGAATCTAATCTGTATTTAATTATTCGACCAGATCCAGTGCCAAACGGTCTGGACGTGATAGCATTCAGAGCGAGTAAAGTGATCCATCGGACACTTACAACATGTGTGATGTAACACAAATGGACTTGCGAGAATGTGGCGAGTCCCTGTCCAATATGATTGCTTTGTAAACGGAAATCACTGACAGTGACAAAGAAATGTTGAATAACATATGCACGGTAGTCATCCACAATAGCTTCTAGATGTAGAACGAGAAAACTAACGGCGAGCCGCAATCGAACAGGACATCAGTGTCTAGTTGTATGGGAAGCTCTATCTAATGAATAATGTTATTGTTCATCATTTATGTATTTTAAATAGATTTCCCCCTTATGAATTCCAGCGAATATATTTAACTTAAAAACTTGATGAAAGAGAAGATAAATACGTATACTGCCAAATTATCGCAGTCTCCAAAACATATTAGGTAACATGGTACATACCGAGCTCAAATTTTCTATCTTTACCAAACTATCAAGCTTTAAGTAAAATTATAATGAAGGAATCTAAAAAACGTTACTTGATAATGACTGTAGTTGACGGAAAATTTCACTAACACAACATTTCATTGTAAATTAGGTATATTTACTACACGATGGTAATTTTTTAATTATCATTGATAAAAAATTAGTTAATTTTTTAAAATTTAAAATATATCAGTGACAAGTTATACTGCTAGCTCTATCAAATGAATGACGTTGTTGTTCATCATTTATGTATTGTAGTTAGATTTCCTCATATATTAAAAGGTATATACATAATACGTTGTGGAATCACTGCCCAAAGAAATATTATAACAAGTTTGTTCAACTTGCGGTAGATACTTTGATACTAAAGAGCAATGGAATAATCACAAAGCCATGCACATAAATTATTGATTATTACTAAGATTCGCCACAGAAGAAGAAATAATATAATTAGTTTTCTACACGTAGTTGGTATTATGATACTTAAGAGCAATTGAAAAATCACGAGACCACGCACATAACAATTGGCAATCCCGAAATTCTAATCAATGGTAGATATATCAAAACACTGATGGTGTTTTGGCGCCAGTACGATAACGACTATTAATTAGTTGACAATGTGTTAGCCTACGATAAAGGATTACTGTATGATGCAAAAGGTTTGAAACAGCGCAAGACAGGCACTGGATAAATTTAATACTTTATACATCTTATACTTTTTAACACTAAATGGGATGAATGTGTATTAATTGACCATTTATAAATCTCTTTTACATGACTATTAAAAACATACTTGACACTAACAAATTTAATATTAATAAATCTTTAAATGGTTCATTATTTGGTGCTAATTCGGTATGCGCTCTACAGGTTTTGCCGTTCTACACTAGGTTGGTCATGCGTTATCTGCCTCGTTTTTATACATGAAATGTTGGGTTTTTCTTTCGACTTTATTATCTTATCTTTGATTGTCTGTACCTTAAATTCTATTACCTACTGTAGGTTTTATACCAGCGCTTACGAGTATCATTACGAGTAAAATATTTTGTTTTTATACAATATAATATTTTATACTATTTTGTTTTTTTTGTGTATTTTTTGTTAATTATGATGGCTGTGATGGAGTATCGTGAGTTTTATACTACAGTAGTGGCAAATGAGATCATGTGTCATGGTTTTCTAGTTGAGAAAGGATTGTTGAAAAGTGCCGAAGACAACACCCCTTGCCATAAATGCGACACAGAAATGCAAGTAAAACGACGGAAATGCCGTAATGGGGAATGGATGCCCATTTTTCGGTGTCCAAAAAGAGGCTGTCAGACAACAAGATCAGCACGAGCTGGCAGCAGATTTTTTCATTTTACTGACTTGAACCAACGTTGCAACAGTGGGTTAACACTTTGTGAAATTGTGGAACTTGTATTTATGTTTGTATTGGAATTGCCTACACAAATGGTAATGGTTCATACAGGAAGAAGCAAGGAGTGTGTTACCGATTGGTTTAATATGTGCAGAGAAGTATGCACAGCTGTTTTGAAGACAAAAAGAAAAATGGTTGGAAATGCACAAAATCCAATTCAGATTGACAAAGCTCATTTTGCTGGCCGAAGGAAGTACAATAGGGTAGATTATTAGCAGGAGACGCTCCTCCCTCCTTGAGAGATATAAATGTTGAGGTTATTAATAACCGAAATCATGGTGCACGAGTAGATGGCCCCTGGGTATTTGGTTTAAAAAATGGAAACGATTGCCGTTATTTTTATATTCATCGACGCGATCGAGAAACACTGCTACCGATAATAGAACGTGAATGCGAGGCAGGATCAGAAATTCATTCTGATGAATATGCATATAAGTGTCTCACAAGCCGTAGTTTTGTACACAAGACGGTAAATCACCAAATGTCATATGTCGATGCAAATACAGGAGCCCACACCCAAAACATTGAGCGGTCATGGTTGGACGCAAAAATTAAATTATTAAAGAAAATGAGAGGTGTTCCTTTAAATCATTTGCAGTCCCATCTTGACCACTATTGCTGGCAACTTTACCGTCAAGACAGACCGGACCTTTTTCTCGCCATGCTAGAAGACATCCAGAACGTTAATGAAAGCCAATAATAAAATAATAGAATAAAAACGATGTATAGAGCTCATCCAAAAAATAATAAAATAAAAACGACGTATGTAGAGCGCATTCCGAACTAGCACCCATTATTTTGCATTTTTCATACTTTTAGTAAATATTTGCATGCATGTATTTAATTTCGGCTATTTTTTAAACATTGATTACTAGTATATTACAATTGTTTTATTTATTTTTTTAAAAATCAGTTTTTGATATTGTACCTACTATTGTTATTTTCTTACATTCTTTTTTATTAATTTCTATTTCCAACAAAAATTATTACGAAGCAATCTAAAAAACGTTGTGTTGCAATAGGATTTCACTCACATGACATTTCATTTAATTTCCATTGACTATTTCAAGAGTCTTTGGTTATGTGTTTTGGAAATACAACAAAATATTAGAAATAATTAATATGTATTCAATAATTTACACTAGATTGACTTTTGTATCAAAAATGATGCTGATCTCGAAAGTTGGATCGTTTTTACAATCCCAAACGTTGATGAGAGACAAAAAACAAAACATAAATCATAGTAAATACAATAATAATTATATTCTTTTGCTTTGCTCATAATCTAAAATATAATACTTATAGTTAGGGTTTTTTTTTTTTTTTTATATAATACAGAAAAATTAAAACCGAATCATCACAACACTATCTGATAGATATTTGTTCTTGTCTGAACTAATATAATATATATTAATTACCTATTTTTAGGTGTAAATGATAATCGGTCAAATAAAAATCAGAAAATACAAAATATTCTAGGTATCACATTTTTTTTTATAATTTTAAAAGGTATTATTGGTACCTACTTATTGCATATTAGGTATTATAAGTATGTTTTCTTAAACAATAACCTATGCTATTTAAAATTTCTATAATTTCTATACATTTAAATCCAACAAAATAATAATTTTTATATATTTGTTTACGTAACGGTACACATCTAAATGCTTATAACACAGTTAAAATTACCAAATTAATTATTAGAATATTTAAATTAATATCAATTATATAATATATGCATAGGTATAATACCAATATAATAAATTAAATAATTGTTAATGAATATTTAATAGAATACTTGTATTTTCAATCCCAGTCCGGGATTCGTCTATAATAATATTAAAATATAATGAAACAACGCAACGATACCACAACGTTGAAGTGTTGAAGACATCCAAATAGTATGATGTCCAGTCCAAACACTGTGATGGCGATGTTGACACCCCGACAAACAACGGGACCACGACAGAAGACACCCAGCCATGCGTATACGTCTGACAATCAGTCAAACATGTCTCGGTGGAGTTTATGATTCCTGTTCACCATATTTTACAACATTTACACCAGAAACACTCGAAGACGTAAGGGCTGCTGAGTGCTGATGAAGGCAAACACACTGTAGGAAACGTCTGCGGCAGTACAGAAAGAAACAGCAACTCGAATGTGATTAAGTTAAGTTGTTACGACATCGGCGGCAGTTTTATAAAATATGCCACCGAATTATCGAAAACAATGGTACAAAAATATAACGGCGCGGGTCGGAATATAATGCCGGGTTTACACGCTGCGTAGTACTTGTCATTTATACTTGTCACTCGCACTCGCACATTGCGTGTAAACAGAAAAAATAGTGCATAGTATTAATAAAACCGAGAGTGCGAGTGAATAGAACGTCGTTAACAAGTGGTTAGTACGAGTGACAAGTACTAATGACAAGTACTACGCAGCGTGTAAACTCGGCATCACGATGCGGACACATTGCGAACGAGGACGACAGGCGAACGAGAGCCGAGAGGCCTCGGAGAGAAATGAAATGTGCAAACCGTCAACAACGGCCAGCAGGGCACGGGCAAGCCGCCGCCCGGGAAAGCAGGCGCAGCCCTGGTGTTCATTCTATGAACCTCATATACGGTTTCATACAGACTTGGACGAAATAGGGTACAGATGGCGCAAGTGGTCCGAATTACGACGTAAGTGGTAACTGGCTGAAAAGCATCAACTCTGGGTTTCGAGGCGGGCTCTCTGAGCGACAAACCAAGAATTTGAATTTTCAAGTTATATATTATTTTTTAACTATGGGCTATGATGAAATTAAATAGAAATTAAATTACCTAATATAAATATGGAATTCATCATCGAAAAATCAATCTGTCTCATTAGTTATTTAATAGTCGTACTTATATAATAATGATACTATAATAATAACTTTTAACTACGGGTATTTTGGTTCCTTTTGTGGATTTGTTCCAATCGGTATGGTTACAATAATTGAATAATTTTAATATTCTAAAAAACTCTATATACGATAAATAAATAAGATAAGAATAAAAATATTGTACATTATACTGTCTTTAAATGTACAGTATTACAGTAGGTATACTTAAGACGGCACTATGTCTGCAAGAGTTCTCTCTCTCTCTTATTTGTGCATTTTTATATACTCATAACTTGCTTTAAAATTAAAATATTAAAAAAAAAAACCCAATGAGGTTAACTAAATAATAATCTTACCTTTAAATTTTATAAGAGGTCAATTCACTCTAATTTTTAAACTAACTAAGCTAGGTGTGATCTGCTGATCTTACAATTTGGTATGTTATGCGTACCGTAAGAGCGGGATACTTTGCTCCAGAGGTTAAACATTGCTCCAAAAAAAATATTTGTTGATATCAATCGTCGCACATTACGATTTTGTGATAAGAAACTGTAGTTTATTCACAGATATAAAATACGATATATAATAAGTATTTTATATCTGTGAGTTTATTTATCTTGTTCTTATTCTCATTACAAATGTTTCGAAACGTTTCATATATCAACCTGTCAATTTGCCTCCAAGGAGTATGTTGTGATAAGAATTGTTATCAAAAACAAAAAAAATCGCAACAGAAAAGTTGTCCAAGATCTACAGGATTGAAATTTAAAAACCGGGTAAAAAGTATTTTAATTAGTAACATACCTTCTGAACTTCAAAAATATATATAGTTTATTCCACTTTTATTGTTATTTTTAAATATTTATCTGTATTTTGATAAATAAACCAAAAATCATAGAATTTCATGTAACTTTGCTCCAAACATTTTTTATATTTACCATTTTATTTTACTTTAGCACGCCTAACAAGTACAAACAAAGTGTGGGTTCAAGGCTCCATAAAAACTATACAGAACACACACTACAACATTGTTTACTTGCTGTGAAGACTAAACAAATGACTCAACGAGAAGCTGAAAAAGCCTTCAAAATTCCTCGGTGAACAATCATTAACAAATTAAAAGCCCATCATGTACAGCCTGTGGGACGTCCCACTATATTTACTGAACCAGAGGAGAATAATTTTGTTAGAAACATTCATGTTATGAGTGAATATGGCTTTCCTATTGATAAGACTGATCTTAAATTTATTATTAAGTCATATTTGGACAGAAATGGTAGGCACGTTAAATTTTTTAAAAACAATCTACCTGGTCGTACATAGACAGATAGTTTCATTGAACGTCACAAAACCTTAAGTGTTCGCTTAGCTTCTAATATTAAAAGGTCAAGGGCCTCTGTAAATGCTGAAACCTTAACAGAGTATATAATTAACTTAAAAATAACTCTTTCTGATGTTGATCCACAAAATATATATAACTATGATGAGACCAACCTAACAGATAACCCTGGGGATAAAAAAGTTCTTGTAAAAAGAGGATCAAAGTATTCTGAACGAATATGTAACACCTCAAAAGTCAGCATTAGCTTAATGATATATGCGAATGTTGTTGGTGAAATTCTTCCTCCATACGTTGTGTATAAAGCTAAAGGTCTTTGGGAGAATTGGACTGAGCATGGACCCAAAGATTGCTGGTATAATGCCACAACTTCTGGATGGTTTGATGCAAATATTTTTACAGATTGGTTTAATAATACACCACTTCGCCATTTTAAAGTCTGATATGTTATTTTTATTGTCAAACAAGTTATTTGTATTTTTAATATTTCATTACCTATTATGGTAATTATAAGAGACTGTTAAGTTATAATTTTTTTAAAAACTAATATTTCTCTAAGTTTGCTATTGTTTTTTTGTTTAAAATATATTGAAAAAGTCTTTCAATAAACTAAGAAAAAAAATTAAAATAGTTTTTATTGTTAAAAAAGTTATTTGTATTGTTAACGTTATTATTACCTATTATAATGAGACTGTTAAGTTATAATTTTGTAAAAAACTAATATTGTTCTAAGTTTGCTATTGTTATTTTGATTAAAATATATTGAAGTCTTTCAATAAACTAAAAAAAAAAAAATAGTTTTTATTATTATATTATATATAGGTTCAAATAAGTTAAAACACCGGTACTAAACATTGCACCAATAGTACTTATATGCATCAAAGTAAGGTAATTGTAATCATGGTGCAATGTATTTTAACTTTGCTCCAACATTTTGGGAAAAAATAAGTAAATCACTAGTTCAAAAATCGGATTTTTTTTAATTGTTCTAACCTTTCAACATGTATACATATAAAACAATGCGAACAGGTTATTTGTATCTTTGTTATTGAAGCTATGGTATAGGTTTAAACTTAAAAAGTAATACATTTGGAGCAAAGTATCCCGCTTTTACGGTATGTAAGACAGAGAGAGCGTCTAGAGAGCTTAATATAGAACTTTTATGTTTTTTTTTTTTTTAATTGGGTTTTTTAATAAATTATAATCTATACAATTTGTACAATGAATAATATTTATGTTTATAGACAGATTAAATGAGTTTATATACCTACACATGGAGAGGAAATAACACATTTGTGACACCTCTTGATTATTAACTACTTAACCTTAAAGTTTTTAAGTCACGGCACCAGTTCCTATTAGGTACTGTTTAAAATCAAAATTATGAATTAGATACAGTGAAACTTCCATATAACGAACTTCCATTTAACAAAATTTTCTGTTTAACGAAATATTTTTAAGTACTATGACCTTCATTGTTAATTACACGTAAATTTATCTCCAAATAACGAATCTGATGTTTCTATATAACGAAATAATTATTCGATAAAAACCAGTTTTTGTAAATGTTGTCACTATCAAATTGATAGTTTATGTCATAGTTCTAAAATTGTACATGAACAATGTACCCGATAAAGATAAGACACCGAAGGTAGGCAAACTGATTAATTTTACTGTAGTACTTCAGTTCCAATATTGGTGCAAACAAGTATACATTCTTTCATTTTCTCTTCGTCCGTACAAAAAAAGTAATAGATTAACTGACATCCTACCATAGCCTTTAAAAAGGTCTCAAATTTAAAAAATTATTTCTATTAATATTTAATATTTTTTAATTTGATCACTACTAATAGGTTTAAAAAAGATACTGTCTTTTATAGTTCCATTATAATCCCAAGTAATTACAGTAAAACCTCCTTATAACGGGTAATATACGATTCCGAATGGAACGATTGCGAACGGACCTTTTCCAGTAGCACGATTGCGAACGTTTTTAACGGTCTTTAATCGTACGGTGTTGTCAGATTTGGTGTTAGTCAATAACAAATTTTTAAATAATAATTTAAAATTTATAATCAAATAGTATTAATATAGGGTTTTCTGCTATTACGCCGGGCGATAACTACCAATGGTCCAGAGAGTTTTCATAGGACGTACCTACAATGGTCAGTTGTATAGCCCCCATCCACCAACACACATCGTGATATTAGGGTTAAAAGAAACACAAGCTCAAACTCTGACAATTATAAATTAAATTAAAAACAACGTACATAATCCTATGGCCAAAAAAGATAAATCTAAAATTGAATTAACATTACAAAATTATAATGATTATAAAATACACTAGGATCTAATTTTATACTTATGAAAAAACTGGTAATTCCTACCAGGGAAAAAATTTAAAAAAAGCAAAAATGTAGAAAACAATTTTTAAAAACCATTATTTTGAATGTATTATTTTATTTATTTTTCAGCTTTTAACGTAACATGAACACGTAGATTTTGTAACCGTATTATTAATATTTATAATTATTATTATTAATTATTAATTATTTTAGTTTATAACGTAGTTGTTGTTTTCATTGTGTAATTAATATCAATAGTTTTTATTTAAAAAAAAATATTTTGTAAACTCGGCAACATGGTCTATAAAAACGTTCGCAATCGTCCGTTTTTCAGCTAAGAAACCAAATTCTCTGATAAGCGTCATTCGTTCGCAATCGTGTTATAAAAAAGGTAAAACGTTCGCAATCGTGTTGTACCCCTTATAACGGAATCACACCGTACCAACTGTTTTTTTCCGTTAAAGGAGTTTCTATTATAGGGAGAGTAAAATATATAGTTATTTGAAACAATAAATTGTTATTTTCCATTATAAGGAAATACAAAATGAAATAGAACTAGGATCAATTATTTATTCAGATCAATGGAGAGTATATAGTACTTTAAAAGATATAGGTTATCATCACAAAACCGTCAATCATTCCGAGCTTTTTGTTGATCCCACAACGGGCGCCTAAACACAAACGATCGAGTGTATATGGAGATATGTCAAAACTAAATACGGAAATAAAACCAGAGGAGCGACAGATTTGTTAGACCGACAATTAATAGAAGAATGGTGGCGGTCCATTAATACCCAACACGATTTATTAGAAGTTTTCTAGAATGATGTAAAAATAATATATAATGTATAATAATATATAATGACGTATTGAAATATTATAAAGTACTTGACAACTGTAAATTAATAAATTATTTAGTAATAAATTGTTATTAATATTGTTGTTAATTTATTATTAATCAGTAAACGTTATTTGGTAGGTATTATTTTACGGTAGGTAGCATACTACACCAACGAAGTAGCGGTAGGTAGACGAGTACTATAATTTTTTCCATATCTAATACTCTTTAGTTTATCATTGATGAACGATACATCGGTACCAATATTATAGATCTTAAGCAAAAGCTTAATGCTTAAATCTTTAGTCAATGAATGTAAAATTATACTTTATAATTTTACCATACTAAAATATTATTACATATTAGTACTACCTATTCACCTAGAAAATGGTAATCATTATCGTAAGACGGTATGGGATATTGAAATACATAATATAGCTCTCTGTGTTCAGTGTTGGTAGTGTTACTTATATTAAAAAAAAGAACTAACATGACTGAAAAGCTTTTTTTGATTTTTGAACAAAATTTGTTTTTCATGATTTAATCATGTTTTTAAAATGCAATAAACAATTATTGATTAAAAAAATCCATTCTAGAACTACAAAGGTAGGAAGTAGAACTTTTTTTGTGTATAAAGGTTACGTCTTTTAAATGAGTTATATTCAAATACCTTACTATGAATAATATTTTGGTAGTATTTTAAATAACTCCTTTGTTGTAAAAGTATTTGAGCAATTACTTTTACCACACTGATAACATCAACTTGCGCTTGCCAAAAAACAAATAAAAAAAGGTAAGCTTTATCTCTGACCTTTATGATTCGGACTTGGAAGGTGTGAAAGTTGATGATAACATTAAATTGTATGACAGTAGGGTTCACACTTACAGCATACACAAGACACACAAAGTGTGATAGATGATGGCGGCGAATGACTTTCGACGACCGACGATTTGACAAAAACGATTGCACAAACGACTAATAAAATGAAATAAAATATAACATTAATTAATGTAACATTTAACATTAAATTATATAAGAGAAGGGTTCACACTTACAGCGTGTCATGTACTCGCGTCGTGAGAGTTGTTATATTCTGTGGTGTGACTACAACTGTGGTCTGTGACTCGTCTGCCGTCTCGTGTTTTTAATGATCGCGTGCCTTCGTGCCGCGCGTTTTTCTATGCAATACCGCGGTCAACGATTAGAGATATTATAATGGTTATTGGTTACCCGACAGGCTATGTCATAAGCGATATCATATTATGATAATTGAAATTACTCTCAGAATCAGCCGCTTAACTAACCACTAGCGCTTGCGACATGATATGTGCCGATATAGAAGCAGAATCCAGCCGGGTTAGGTTAGGTTAATTCTATAGCAGAAAACGTTTTGCAATACGAACGCCAACGTTTGAAAAGGTTAAAATTCGTGCGCGCTTGGTTTGGCGTGGTACGTAGTTTAACCATGGTGGCGGTATAAAAAGTTAACCGTGATAATGAATAGTGAATAGTGAATAGCACAAACAAGGGCCCGTTTTAAAATCTTAGTTTAACCTTGGTTACGCTTAACCCACTGATTTTACCAACCGAATTTCACGATTTGACCTTAGTTTAACTATTGTAATACGGGCCCTAAGATATTACACCTTAGTATACGTCCTTATAGAGTTTTCGAATTGACAAAATAGTGTGCACTGAAATTCCACTAGCACTACGCGAGTGTTTCACTAGTTTTCTATAAATTATTATTATCAGAATATATAAATAATAAATATATTATATAATGATAATAATATGATAAATAGGAAATTAGATGATAATGTGTCCCGGTATAGAGACAAAAATTACGGGACAATTCATATTTATAAAATGCACTGACAAAATCGGCGGTGAGTGCACGCGATTATTGTCAGTTCAATAAATCCGATACAAAACACTGCACCAGTTCACTGAATATTGATCAAATCAAATACGTTTTTGCACTGAATGTAAAACGTGTGCCATATCGGAAACGGTATTGGTAATTGGTATATTATCATCTTTTTTAGTCCGTGGTAAATAGAGAATAGTGATAGAGGCAAAAGTCGTTTCGTTTCGTGTTTTTATATTTATACCAAAATGCAATACCAATTATATGAATTATAAATATTGTACCTGACGATAATAATTAATATAACTTTTTTTTTAGTTATCACTTTTCAGAAAAGTGGCGTAGTTATTGTGGGGGGGGGGGATAGATCACACGAGCCTTTTTTTTTTTTTTAATGATTAATACATTGACTTAGGTATACTTGATATAAGATTATTTGATTAAAAATTAACCATATTATTATTTTTAGTTATAAAAATAAACGTCCTTATTATATCTTGGCTCTCAAATTATATCTGTCACCTATCATAGTATCATACATTCATACGCGATATACTAAAATCAAGAAAATTGGATCTTATTTTATAAATTATAGTGTTTTAAGTAGTGTTTTTAATTTCGATTCTGAGCGGAGCGATAAATATATTGATTTTACAATGATGTGGTTTTTATTTTTATTTTTTGGTGTCTGTGTACCAGGTACCTACGCGTTAAGTAGTCGAAATAATACTTCGACTTTCAACTTCAGTATTTTGTTCGATGGGAAAGTGAATCTAGTTGGTGCATTATGGAAGTCATTTTTTAAAGTTCCGATAGTTTTCAAAAGTGCAGGGAAAAACAAAAGAAAAATTAAGGAAAAACGGAAATTGTTATACAAAATCGGATTTCGACCAAATTGATTTTTGTTTTTGCTGTAACTCTAAAACAAATGACCGCATATTCATGAAATTTACACTGATTATTTATATTAGTATTTCCTGTATCCGATAAAATTTTCAAAATATTTTGATTTGTTTTGAACTGTTTATGGACATACTCGATTTCCTATTTTAGATTCTGAGCGGAGCGATGAATGTATTGGTTTTACAATGATGTGTGTTTTTTTTTTATTTTTATTTTTTTTTAATTTTATTTTTTTTAGATTCTGAGCGGAGCGATGAATGTATTGGTTTTACAATGATGTGTGTTTTATTTTTTTTTTTTTTTTATTTTTGTGTCTGTCATCACGTTTTAGGACAGAAAAAATGCTTCGATTTTCTTCAATAGTACCTTTTCTGATAGGAAAGTGAATCTAGTTGGTACTTTGGGGGGTCAAAAGTCAAAATTTCCCAGTAGTTTTCATGAGCGCCTGGAAAAACAAATGAAAAATTATGGGAAAAACGGGAATTTTTACGGAAAACCAATTTTCGACAAAATCGATTTTGGTTTTTGGTATAACTCTAAAAGAAATGACCGTAGAGACATGAAATTTTGACCGAATGTTTATATAAGCATTTTCTACAAACCATATCATTTTCAAAATATTCTGACTTATTTTGAGCTGTTAACGGACATTTTCAGTTTCCAATTTTTTTAGTTTTTTTTTCTATAAATGTCAATAAAATTTTATTTGTTGGGTAAAAAATCTTGAAAATTTAATAGTAGGCTTCTAATATATAGTTTCAAAGGCAGATGAAAAATATTAAAAATCTGTAGTCACAATTTTTTTTTATAGGTAATCAAAGTTCAAATTTTTACAAAATACGTAAAAATGACGAAAATGTGCAATTTATTTTGAGTTAGAAATTCATAAAAATTTTTCTTTTTAAATCTAAGATTTGAAAATGTAATACAAGATTCCTCATAAGTTTGCCTAATTTTATCAATAAAAAAAAGTTTAAAAGCAAGTCATAATAAATTTTTATGAGCATTTTAAGTTCAAATTTGTACAAGATTAGATATTCACTCGATTTCTCATGTAGCGATTTTCTTATTTTGTTGCAATTCAAAAACAAATAATTGTAGATGCATGAAAATTTCACTGAATGTTTATAAAGCTATTTCTATACACCATTCAATTTTGAAAATATTTTGATTTGTTTTGAGCTGTTTACAGACATTTTTAGTTTTCAATTTTTTTAGTTTTTTTTTTTATAATTGTCAATAAAATTTTATTTGGTGGGCCAAAAAGTCTGAAAATTTAATACAAGCTTTCTTATATATTGTTACAACATCAGTTGAAAAATTTTAAAAATACATAGGCACGATTTTTTTTTATAAGCATTTAAAGTTCGAATTTTGACAAAATTTGTCAAAATCTCGAAAATTATAAATCATTGTAATTAAAAAATTATAAAATGTTCAGTTTTTATAACTAAGTGTTGAAAATTTAAAACAAAAATTCTCATAAATAAATCATACTGTAACCAAAAAATCTAAAAAATATATCAACACATTTATTTTTTACAGACATTTTAATTTCAAATTTAGACAAAATTTCATATTTAAACCAAGAATAATGATTTTAGTTATTTTGATATAATTTAAAAATATTATTTGTTGGTATATGAAACTTTTAGAATATATTGTTATATTTTATATACACGCAATGGCATTTTAAAATATAATTTTTTTGAGAAAAATGAATTTAACCAACTATAGTAAATACTAATGCCTATAATACTAAAATGAATTACTTTATTCACAATAATATCATCAAATACATTTAGACTTAGTAAGATATTATAGACTGACTGACCGTCTTCGCTCAGAATCGTTTTTCTTATTCAATGATATTATATCATTGGATAAAAATCTAACACAATCCATTACAGTGACTCACTTGTAACCTACTGTACAGCAGAGCGACATACACTTACCCGCCCTTTTTTTATTTTTTTTTGTGTCTGTCATCACGTTTTGGGACAGTAAAAGTGCTTAGATTTTCTTCAATAGTACCTTTTCTGATAGGAAAGTGAATCTAGTTGGTACTTTGGGGGGTCAAAAGTAAACATTTTCCAGTAGTTTTCAAAAGTACCGTGAAAAACAAATGGAAAATTAAGGAAAAAACGGGAATTTTTACGCAACATTGATTTTCGATAAAATCGATTTTGGTTTTTGGTGTAAGTCTAAAAAAAATGACGGTAAATACATGAAATTTTTACTGAATGTTTATATAAGCAGTTTCTATATACCATACCGTTTTCAAAATATTTTGACTTATTTTGAGCTGTTTACAGACATTTTAAATTTCCAATCTTTTTGGTTTTTTTTTTTTTAAAAATCAATAACATTTTATTTATTCGTTAAAAATTCTTGAAAATGTAATAGAATGCTCCTAATATATTGTTTCAAAGGCACATGAAAAATATTAAAAATCTGTAGTCACAATTTTTTTTTCTAAGCATTTAAAGTTGAAATTTTGACAAAATACGTAAAAATGACGAAAATTTGCAAATTATTTAGAGTTAGAAATTCATAAAAATTTTTTTTTTAAATCTAAGGTTTTAAATTTTAACACAAGATTTAACGTAAGTTTTTCTACTTTTATCAAAAATAAAATATCTAAAAGCAATTAAAAATAAATTTTTATGAGTGTTTTAAGTTCATAATTTTACAACATAGGATATTCACTCGATTTCTCATGTAGCGTTTTTCTTATTTGGTTGTAATTCAAAAACGAATAATTGTAGATGCATGAAAATTTCACTAAATGTTTATATTCTCATTTTCTATACACCATTCAATTTTGAAAATATTTTGATTTGTTTTGAGCTGTTTACAGACATTTTTAGTTTTCAATTTTTTTAGTTTTTTTTTTTATAATTGTCAATAAAATTTTATTTGGTGGGCCAAAAAGTCTGAAAATTTAATACAAGCTTTCTTATATATTGTTACAACATCAGTTGAAAAATTTTAAAAATACATAGGCACGATTTTTTTTTATAAGCATTTAAAGTTCGAATTTTGACAAAATTTGTCAAAATCTCGAAAATTATAAATCATTGTAATTAAAAAATTATAAAATGTTCAGTTTTTATAACTAAATGTTGAAAATTTAAAACAAAAATTCTCATAAATAAATCATACTGTAACCAAAAAATCTAAAAAATATATCAACACATTTATTTTTTACAGACATTTTAATTTCAAATTTAGACAAAATTTCATATTTAAACCAAGAATAATGATTTTAGTTATTTTGATATAATTTAAAAATATTATTTGTTGGTATATGAAACTTTTAGAATATATTGTTATATTTTATATACACGCAATGGCATTTTAAAATATAATTTTTTTGAGAAAAATGATAAATACTAATGCCTATAATACTAAAATTAATTACTTTATTCACAATAATATCATCAAATACATTTAGACTTAGTAAGATATTATAGACTGACTGACCGTCTTCGCTCAGAATCGTTTTTCTTATTCAATGATATTATATCATTGGATAAAATCTAACACAATCCATTACAGTGACTCACTTGTAACCTACTGTACAGCAGAGCGACATACACTTACCCGCCCTTTTTTTTTTATGTTTATTTTGTAGGAATGTCAATAAAATTTTATTTGTTGGGTTAAAAAATTTTAAAATTTAATACAAGGAATCTAATATATTGAAAAAAAGTTTATGGTTTAATTCAACATGGAATTTACAACAATGTTTGTCATTCTGGCTAACAATTAATAGTGTTAAACAATTTTAATATTACTATGTTATAGCCTATAGGTAAGTAATATTGTAGTTTTGTAAAATTTTAAAATTAACGAAGACAGTAATATGTACCAGAAACTTATATGTTATTATGTACGTATTACCTCTAAATACCGAACACCCTCGGTTGCTAAAATTATGTCCGCTACTGGGAGGTGTACGTTAGGAGAAGTTTCATCGTACAAAATTACATAAAGTTTTTAAAGGTATATAATATCCAAAGAAAAGTGTGGAAAACTTTAAAAATAGATCCCCAGAGCGCCATAGCTGAATTTGGTTCAAAAAAAGGCAAATCTGTAAAAGAAGCTTGGGAAATGATGGGAACCATTGGTTTTGAAAATAATATTATTATTAACGCGCGACAGTAAATAAATTTCGTTGGATCCACTAGGTACGTTAGACTGCTGGAGCCATAAAAAATACATGTTATTATGTTTATTGCCAGACCCCTCTGACAGCTGCTTCTCTGGAATAATGGTTGAGTAGGGTGTTGTACGGTGTCAGTGCGGGGCGTAGTCGACAAACCCCTCACACCTCTCCACATCCCGTTTCCGCGTTACCCTCGAATCGATAAATCTAGACTATTTCGGCAACGTCGGCACGTTGCATGTAGTCTTTTTGTTCGATAACTACAACGACGACGAGAACCTTGCCCCCGACCTCTCTTCACCGGAGTTTGCCCAGTCTACTTTTTGGGAACGATACAGAAGGGTGGCCTGCTCTTGTGTATTGAACAGTGTCAGTGCGGGACGCAGTCGAAAAAACCCCTCAAACCTCTCCACATCCCGTTTCTTCGTCACCCTCGAATCGATAAATCTGGACAATTTCGGCAACGTCGCCACGTTGCATGTAGTCTTTTTGTTCGATAACTACAACGACGACGAGAAACTTGCCCCCGACCTCTCTTCACCGGAGTTTGCCCTGTCTACTTTTTGGGAACGATACAGAAGGGTGGCCTGCTCTTGAGTATTGTACAATATAATATATTATATCCCGATCTATTGATATAATGAAAACCCTATATTATTACTGTTCGTATTTATCATATGTATTCAACGCCGATTTTTGTACGTTTTCCCCTATTATTTCAAAATCTATTGCGAAACTTTGTTCTTTTGCCAGCCTAAAGTAATAATTAGATCTTTAAAAAACAAATTATTTGAAAAGTTTCGTGATTTTCAAAACTTGTAGTTCAAAGTTTATAATATCAAACTTCCTACGTATAACATTTACAAAATTGCACATATGTAAAAACGTAGGAGACACTTCGTTTTAATTTTTAATCACTTTTAATCACAAACAATAATTGTATAAAAAGTAAAATTAAAAAATAATAAATAATACACATAAGCAATGAGCTCACACTTTTCGCGGTTAAATACTAACGGAATTGAAAATGCATTAAAATCAGTGCTTGAGTTTGAAAAAAAATTGCGTTTTACGTTATTTTGAATAAAAACAAAAATTTTTGTGTTCAACGTTATTAATTCTTTATGCTATTGTTATTGGAAATTTAAACGTTATTCAAATATTACCATATACCATATTATTATATTACATTATTACGTAGGTCCTAAATATGGCATATAATATACATATATTATTATGATTAATATTTTATATTTGTGACCTGTTTGAATGATGAGATCCATAGCGCTCCAGTATATTATAATCTATATTGATGTGTTTAAACTGTATTTTAAACACGACTTATTATATTTTATTGTTTATTTTATATCGCATTGTTGTACGCATACTATATTCAAGTATTATAATATTATATATTTATATGGGTAGGTCGCTTTTATAACATAACGATTATTATTCAGACGAAGTACAGCAACTATATAATAATAAAAAATATAATACGATAATGTTATAATAATTCCAACGAACATAACCATCTTTAACATATTTTTATTTTTCATTTCTTAGAACCCATCAACCAAGTATATAACTGACAATAATAATGCCAAACACAACGCAACTCGTAAATTATATACACACACTCATAATATACATAATGTATATGTGTTACGGTGAAATACGAAAATTTGTGAATGATGTCATTCCCAAGCCAATAGCGTAATTTACCAAAATGATTCGATTAGATAGGTAAATACTAAATGTTGTGAAAAAACACATTTTAAACTTAAATGCACATCTTTCAACGGTCATTGACGTAATTTACCAAAACTGATGTTAATAATGAAAAATCTCAAATAATACACTGATGGTTTTACTCGTTTTAGTGTCGGTACTATTTAATAATAATTTATTGTCGGTAGGTGATTCATTTTTGAAAATTATTTCAATTTATTGAATGTTAGGTTAATTGAAGTGAATAAAATAGGTGCATATTATTATAAATTATTTATTTGTACAGTCTTGGTCACCGTGACATTTTGAATTGCACAACATTTCTAGTCGGATTTTCACTTATTTATCTCTACTTCCGTCATGATATTTTTTACTAACGAAGCTTTGTCGCGTACCTTTACACTTATCACTGATCGTTCACACTCACACCGACATAAATGTTTTAATCATCATTTTCCAAAAAAATTGGGGATCGACGTCAATAACCGGGGAATGTCTACATTTACAACATTCACCACATTTACATCATTATTCATTCACCGTAGGTTAGGTTAGGTTAGGCTATCTAATCAAGTATAGAAACATATTTTTATCTACATATAAGATTAGGGTTCTGTAATTTTCTATAAGTTTTTTTTTAATATTTATCGAAACCGTTAACAATATTATAGAAATAAAACAAATTATTATCATAGTAATTAATATTTAAGTTGTACAATTATTATTATTAGGTATTTAAAAATGTTGGACTTTCGTTTAAAAACAAACGTAACAATATCCAGTTATATTATGGACTCACTTTATACGGTGGAAATATGTTCATAATGACTTAAGTTTCCGTTTTTGGACGTTTTGGTTTAATTGTATTACCGCAGGAATGTCATATTATTATACCTAGTAGACGGTTTGTCACGATATAATACGTCACCTGCGTTATAGTCATTTTAAACATTGTGTGTTTGGTTTAAGTACCGACGTCTGAAGATAACCATTATTACTATAGTGATGAGGTCCTTAAAATAAATTACTAATTACTAATTGCCATTCACTTTATTGAACTGTTATATTGTTTCATTACCCCGCTATTTACGGTATAAGTACTATAGTGTCTTGCTACTTTTTCCAAAAGTGTTTTTCATCATAAAAGCCTGAAATATAACTTAAACCCAATTTTCGGTTAGAAACATTTAAAATAAAAAAATAAAACAAAACATTTAACCATTGCTACAGTTGACACTTACCCGCGTACAACTATCATACCTATCAACACATATTATGACCTATGCTCCCGTCGAGTTTCACGACGACAGCGCGACTGCCTCGTGCCCTCGTGCCTCCGCAGGTAGCGATGTTATATGCATAAATATATTATAGTGTCGCCTCAGCACATTTTAGCTTCATTGAACTGAGTAATAATTTGCTTATACGCTTAATTATATTTCTTCATTAATTCTAAACATATATATATATAATTTACAATTTTATGACTGTGTAGGGTGGAATACAACAGAAGGCTAGGCTACTCTAATTGTTTATGGTAATATAATAATATATTATTATACTATTATACTTTATATATATATATATATATATTTGGAATATAATAAAGTTAAAACTATGTAACTAAGGTGAAATGTAGTATTCAAAATTTAGGAATTGGTTAACAGGGGGGGGGGGGCAAAGCTCGCCACGGGTCTGTATTGAATAATTTTGCACTTGGAACGCAGTTTATAAATTTTTGGATTGTGCTCCTCTACAATAATTCTCAATTCGAGCACTGCCTATACGCACTCCTAAAAAGACGCCCCTTAGCAGCTGTTGGATATTTTTCCCTTGTGGCATCACTACATGGGGGCCGCACCCTCTTTACGCATGGCTTAACCTGGGTTTACAATATGGCCACAACACTTGCAGCTGCTGCCTTTGTTCAATATACTCACGAAAATGTAATTCATTAAATTGGGTATATATTCCCCCGGGTTCTCGGCCGTATACGTGTTGTAAATCATGTCAAAGGTCATGTTCTCATAATGCTATGAAACCCAAGAAAATGTACAAAAAAAGAGGGTAGGTATAATATAACCATAAATATAATAATAAAATATATACATTATAGAAACGCTCTGGTAACAATATATTATTTCAAAGCGAGACCGGTTTTTACGCTCGCCGCTGGTTCGAATGTTCCCACAATAACAATAATAACAATAAATTATCTACCCTTTTCATACCGAAACGCTGAGCACCGAGCGCGTCGGTCCTTCGTCACTTAAATAACGACCAATATATATGTATATTAGTATTTGTTGAGTCTTATATACGATTTAAAGAAACTAATAAATTACACGAAAAAAAACCTATCATACGATAATTCGTATTCTGGACTGGAAAATATTTATATGTGTACCTTTACAACAGTAACCGATTATGGGCAAATGTAAGTTCCTGAACAAGACTTAGCGGATAAAAATATACTATAACGTTGTGGAAAAAATATTGTATATTAGTTCCTATACACCATAATAGTATATTATGTGGCAAGTGAGGGAAGTTTCGTCCAAGGGCCAAGGCTGAAATTTCCTTCGTGCACGAGCCACACATTCTATTTTTTGTCACTCCTCATCAGAGTTCTCTACGTTCATCGATCACGGCAAAGGTAATGCACTATGCCGGGATCTATGCAAGCAACGACCAGACTGTTCTACGAAAACAATATTTCATGAATAAAAAAATGTTATTAAGTGTCACGTTTCATTAAGAGAGGTTATAATATGAATATAAAATGTAACTTGGAGTTTATTTTTTGTAAAGATCGTGATATAGATTTCAGTGCCTGGTTGTCCAGAGGATACGCCCAGCACTTTTTAGGATTTCCATTTTATTTTTCCGGAACTATAGGGATTCCCACTTTACCGCCCTCTAGACAGAAAAAGGTCGTTTTCAACGCTTCAATACTGTCATCTAATACTAAATACTTTCAGTGCAGGCATTACAAAAAAAAATTACTTAGTTCCTTCACTAAACAACGATTATCTTTGATTATTGAAATAATAAATTACCTATATTATTAAATTATTTAAATTATTATTTTTATAATAAAATACCATATTATAATAATTAATATTGTGTACATTCAAATTTAGCCATCAGCTTATGCTAAGGTCTTAAAAAAATATCTGAACACATTTAAAAAAATCCCTGAATAATTGTAAAAATAATATAGAGACTTTATTTTATATAATATTATATATTATCAAACATTTAATACAATAAAAAGATGGCCTAGTTGTAAAATATATTAGTTTTTCCATAATTGCCATAACCCCCTAAGTAATTCAGTACAACGTTTGACGTATGATCTATTCTCCCATAATGCACCCATTATTCATTGGACTTGTGTTGTCTGTCCGTGATAATGTAAATATTGCGTCATATTGGCACAATTTTTTTTGAAACTCGATTCGGCGATGCTTTGGATCAGCAGTTTTCACTAGGATTTTGGAAAAGGCCAAATATTATTTTTGAAAATAACTTGCGGCCGCATGCAGTAAATAAATTTAAATTTGCACATAATATTTACCGAAAGCGTATTTTTCCCCGAGACCCGGGTGCCGGGTGTAAAGATTCCTAGTTCCTAGTTACAATTTGAATGTTAATAATTATAAGTTATTAAGTTAAAATAATATTATTTTAATTTAAGTATTTTATGTTATTTACTAGAGTGTAAAATGTTGGGTATGATAATGTAAAATGCAGTTAGTGCGAACAGCAGACAATTTGTTAAAGAGTCACACATGAAGTCTGTGGTCCACGTAGTATATGGACCGCTTAGTTAGACTATAGTACTATACACGTTTAGTACGTGTAATATAAAAATTAAAAATACGTTTACTAATATAACTGGAACAAGATATTTCAAACCATGCCGATGATGTGTGATCGAAGCTGATTCAAATGGATCATTGAAATAATTTAGTATTTCTATAAATCTTTGGTGTGTTGCGTAATATTTGAGCACAATTTCGAAAATAGTTTTATAGGTCCTTAAGTCCTAAGACTTTGCTATAATTAATGGGTTTTTTCAACCAGTTTATTTAGTAAGTAGGTACTCAACTACTATTATCCATTTTTTCATATTTCATTTAAACTATTAATATTTATTTAGATCGCTTAACGTTTCTAGACGCTTCTTATTAATTCTTATTTATTTTATAAAAACTACGTACCTACACTCTACAGATAAATCTACGAAATTTTCCAATCGCCGCGTAGATCCACAATCCACAATAGAAACACCCGATGTGTGGCCTAAAATATCAATATATAATTATACATTTTAACGTTTAAACATATAGTTATAAATTAATGTAATACTCGTTATCGTACAGATACTATAGTATAATAGTAATGTGCCGGATGCCCGCCTAAATCAATATTGTATACACACGATCTAATCTTATTTATTCAAGTTGAGATAAAATTATCTGTGTACACAGATTTCTATATAGTAGAGAAGGCTGTGTCTGTGTACTGCATTCCAACTACATGTCTTTATCACAATATAATAATATGAGTTAGTATGCTCACACGCTATACATTTTTCGTTTAAGAGGATGTCAGCGCAATATATTTTGTTTTATCTCTCTGGCACACACACGACATGGACAAACCGCGTTTACGCAGAATCATTTTTTCTATGTTTGTAAGTAACCTTAGAGTAAAATTACACATTACAAAAAAGATAGAGAATAATATTTTTGAGGAAATGACATATCGATTTTATGTTTTATTGTTATTTGACTTTGTATACTACTTTCAAAATAAACACAAAAATGTTGTACATTTAAATGATGTTTAAATTGTTTTGAGACAATATTTAGACATATCGATAAGTCATTCTCTCAAAAATATTATTCTCTATCTTTTTTGTTATGAGTGATTTTACTCTAAGATTACTTAAAAAAATAGAAAAAATGATTCTGCGTAAATCCGTTTTGTCTATGTTGCGCGTGGGTGAGAGAGAGAAAACAAATAGTGCGCTGCCATCCTCTTAAAGTCCGTTAGCATGATGACTATAGTATTATTTGCTATACGATAAATATACTAAAAACAGCCGGCCAAAATTGTATGGGTTTATTAGTCATTGAAATTATATAATATCTAAGTATATTGGTACATAGCTACATTTAACAGTGGTATGGCGTATTGCATCCGGTTGTACGGGTATAAAATAAATGGATAGGCTATTAAAGTATATACAGTCTATATTATGTTACATCGGTAGGTATATAATACAAATTATATTATTAATAATATACTTCATTTTATCAGGAGACATTACGCATATACTGATTAATAAATATATGACTAGGTAGGTACATGTTCTCGTTGTTGTAAGCAACACAAAACTATGATAATCACGTTTTCACTGGACTTTGAACTTATAAGACGTTATGACTTGTGAGTCATTACTGTACTGGACGAAATCTATACATTTCAATTGGAAATAATAATATAATAATATAATGATATGTACTATATATAGGTTCAATATGTATCAATGATTAAGATTTATTTCCATTTATTGCATAGAACCCGAATCAAAATTAATTAAAAATGGATTTTATTATTTTTATATTTATAGGATTATAATATTGTTTTACGAAATAAATGCTACAAAATGCAATTAAATTAGGTCGCTACTAATGAAATATAAACTATCTCAACTATTGACATGTATTATAAGAATCTATTATAATATTATAGTATTTAAGTTGAAAACATTTTTTCGGTCGTGGAATCGATTGATAATTTAACTTTAATACGGCTGGCATTAAGCTAAATAATTCATTATATAGTTTTATCGAAAACGAATATATATGTTTTAAAAATTGTATGCATGGGTAGCGTCCTCTTATAAGTATATTATGCGCTGCAGCTGCTTGTAATTTAAAAATATATTTTTATATGTACCTACGTTTAAATTTAAATTTTCATTAGCCGTTAAATATAGTTATTATTTCTAATGACAAAAGGTATATAATATTAGTTAATAATATTATAGATAAAGTGCAATAGCCAATGCCCAATAATTAATAAAATATTATAATTAGGTAACTACAGTGGAAATCATAAAATGTATTTCTGAATGATTATAAGTTATAACATATTATAGCTAAAACAAATAAAATATACCTTATTTTAAATTTTATGTATAATGAGAATATCTATACTTACAAACCAGCGTTTATTTTATAAAAAACATTGTTCCTATTTGTATATAAACACGCACACATCAAATAGAAAGTTAATTTACTGTATTTACAGTATATTAAATTGTAAATTATAATTACATAATAATATGTGACAGCTATAAATTTAGTTTCAATTACAAAATTGAAATAGTTATACTTTTATAGTTATTTTAACAGTATAATCATAGGCATGTTTACGGAGGGGGGGAGCAAGGTAGGCTTCCGGCGGACTGTGCCTCCAACAAAATCATGTCAGGATAAAAAAAAGTAGTGAGGTCTATACTCAGCACATACCTATAGATTTTGATTAATTGTTTTATATTTTGCAATTTTGTAATCTTGTTTTGTTGCTGCACACAAATAATAGAACATTTTATTGTTGTTTGAGTTACCTGAATCGTGGAAAAACGCCCACGGAAAAAAAGCCCAGAAAAAACCTAATGGGAAAAAAGCCAAAAAAAAATTAACACACCAAGGAAAAAAAGCAGTACATACTAGTTACTACTATAAGTAAAGTTATAAGACAAAAAACATAAGTCTTACGTATTGAACATACTAAAATAGTAAAATGTATACAAAAATTACACAACTATAAAAATAATAATATAATAAGTTAATACAAAACAGGTGGTAGCATAATATATTATTTAGATCATAATTATATATTTTAATAAAATATCATTAACTTCATTATAATATATTATAATTTGTTATAGCCTATAGGTACACGATAATTACTAATTAGGAGTAGAGTATATTATATGTGTTCATATGTACATTTATATTTCTTGGCTTTTTTTTTTTGATTATGTTTTTTTCTGGAATTTTTTTCCGCCTACCAAGCTACATATTTATCAATTATGCAAAATTGAAACTGCTGAACATAAGTTGGTCATGTCGTATACGTTTATAAGACTTTTTTTTTATAACACGACAGACGCGAGTGTGGCAACCTCGCATATCTTTAGCAAACAAATTATTTAATTATTTAAAATTAAAAATATTATTATATATGTATAATCCATATTGTTATTCCATGATAAGCTTTATAATGCATTAATACTATATAACTTTGGAACTTTTTCGACAACCACATGACTACGTTACAGCGTTCTAACTTATTTTTATACAGATATAATACATTTATACCTACAGAATAAAATCCTGTTTAGCGGTAAAAATATTTTTCTCTCTGTATTTTACGAACACAACATACTATTATTATTACAGATTCCCACAACCCTCACCAATAAGATATTGTCTGTCTACCTACCTGTACACGCAGGCGTCGTTAAAGAAAGGCGACCGTCTTGGCGGCGCCGATCGATATCCTGAACTTGATAACAATCGTTTTCTAAACTGTCAAAAATAAAATGTAGCCCACCCATATTGTTTCCATACTATATAGACACACACAATTTATAGTCGGACCCCGACCGAGGGGTTATTTCCAAATATAATTTTATTGTATGTAGGTGTACAATGTACCTACATCTTTACGTTCCGACTTACTGTCGCCCGCTGCGGAGCAAACATCCATCAAGATTAAAAATGACGTTTTAAAATACCCAATGGAATGTACGAGAATAAAGGTATATAATAATAATAATAATAATAATAATAATAACACAGACACAGGGGACACGGAAATATCTTTAATCCTAACGAAGAAAGAAAAAACATCTGCCGATAAACCTATACACATGGCGTCGGCTACGAGCATGAAAAGATAAAAGGACCCGTCATGGACTAAAGCTATTGTGTTTTTATAGGGTGAGGGTCCATCATTTAAACATCTGCCGATCAACCTACACATGGCCAGATGGCCTCGGCTACGAGTATGAAAAGATAAAATACTTTTTTTCAAATTTCATAATATAGATACGTACATAAAAATATAGTTTGTAGTATGTATCTATAATCTATATAATATTTATTATTATTATATAAATATATTTTATTGAAGTCAAAATTAAAACCAAGTCGCATCGTACGGTGAACGATGGATGATACATAATATATTATATTATAGGTACATTATGTTATATTATATTATAATATATGCATAATTTAGTGGTTTATTGTCACTTAACGATCTTTATGAATATAAAGTAAAAACACTTTATATCAATATAATATTTTGATAATATTATTACAAATCATCATTAAATATATAGGTAGGTAACACCTATACGTAGTTTGTAAATGTTTATAGTAAAAATGTTATATATTAATATATTATGTTCGTATAATTGTATATACCTAATGTCAAATCTGTAGGTACCTACCTAGTTACCTACTTATAACTTTATAAAGTCTGCTGTTTCTATTGTCGTCGGCTCATCCCTCTATTTCGAGAATTTGGCCGACTAAAAATCGACCACACGCACACAAACCATAAACACATTTTATTGTATTTTATTTTATAATATAGAAGATTGTTATTGTAGAGGTACCATTTGTATTATACAAAAGATTCAGCATTTAAATGGCCACAAATGATCGTACATCACGATTTGTTATAATACTATGAACAGCCGGATAGGCACGTATTATTTTTATAAGCATTTAGTTAAAATGTTGATGGAAATGAACATTTAAACGAATCGATTTTTATTTTTATTTACGATTAAAATAAAACAAAATATTATATTTATATACAGAGTAGTTGTAGTGTACCTATAGTACCTACGTAATAAAAATCGTCTAAAACTCTGAATTAATTTATATTTATATATTTTCTGGAGGAAGTCAATTAATAGTGCATCATAATCGTAACATATTGGGTTAGGTTAGCTTTTATACCTACACTATACTCAAGTAGTTAAGACTAACTAGAGGGGTGGGCTATACCTATATGGGTACATCGTGCATGGGTACCTATACATAGTATTATAATTTATTAGGAACTTGATGCATTTGCACCTTTTTTCCTAATGCTTACATTCGATGTTTGTCTATTTGACTTTACAGAAATATGAGTCATAAAATATAGAATTTAATGGTACAATTTTTACTTTGCATTTTTTGAATTTTAAGGGAAATTTATGTTTTACTGTAGTTTTTAATATTTTTGGTGCATTTTATTTATTTTGTACTTTATCTTATATATATTTTTCTTGTTGAAAGTTACAATTTATTGTAACACATTCAGTATCCATTAGCTTGTCGATTATCGACGTTCATTTTATTAATCGTTTGTGTAAAGATCTAGGATTATTTAATAAACCGTAGGCAGATACTATTTTAAGCCCTGTACACACGTGTGTTGTTTTGAAGTGCCGGCTCACCTGTATTATCGTAATACATTATTAGCTCCGATAACAATTTTACTAATACACACGAGACGTATACCATAAAGCAACGGTGTGATTGACGTTTTACGGCATTGTGGCACTGTACATTTTGTAAAACGTAAATTTTTAAAAATATTAAGTCATTATGTCATTTTTTGTATTTTTATGGTCATTTTTTGATTATAAGTAATTTTAACAGTTTTAGTTAGGTATGTGCACTTTTTAATGTCACCAATTTCTGGGCTCTAATTATAATTTATTATTATTCTTTTATAGGTGGTCAAAATATTTCATCGTCATAAAAAATCAGTAGTTTTTAATTATTTTGAGCTCATATTGTACTTTAATACTTATGGTTCGGTTTCTTATACAATTAGCAATTTTCTTGAGGCTAGAATAAGAAATATTCATAGTTCTTATCTACAACATGTCAGCATATTATATAATTTCGTAATATGTATATTTAATATTTAAGTTTTTAATATATAAGTTTGTAAGTTAATTAATCTATTAGGGATGTGTGAAATAGCTTTAATAGCTATAATAATATTAAATGAGTTATTTGAACATTCTAATCGGCATAAATCATAAATCTGTCTAAAGCAAATGTCATTACTATATATTTTATAGAACTTTGAACAACAAATAGGTATATTGTCCAAGACATTTACATTGCATTTTTAGAAATCAGATGAACATTGAACACATTTAAGTATTTCCGGTCTTTACTATTATTTTACAGGGCTATACAATTTTATTATACGAGGTGTATTATACACATTATAGTATAAAATTGTTTTATGTATGTTATAAAAAAAATATATATTAATTAATATTATTAGAAAATAAATTCGATATTTAAGAATTTTACTATAGGAATTGAAACTACATTATTTTTAATTTAAATTATTTATAGACAATAGATATGATATTACGTTAAATAAAAACTTAGTCTAAAATAATTTATGTATTTACTAACTATTATTGTGGTTTTTAAAATATTTACTGAAATCTAAAAATTTAACATTATACAATGTGCAGCAAAACCAATAAGATACATTACACAAACTGTGAAAACTTATTTTTTATACCTATTGGCTATTGTAAATACTATTTATTTATAACGATACGATAACAGAAATACAAATATTGAAATATCGTTTAATCAGATATACAACGTACGTATTATGACATAGCTATAGGTACACCGGTTTTATAACCACTTATTTTTGATTCATATTCAAATTTAAATTTTAAATTGTTTAACACTATTAATTATTTGCCATTCTAGCTGAACATTGTTGTAAATTCCATATTGAATTAAATATTAAACTTCTCAAACTACTTTTAAAAACATTCTAATAAGTACTTTCTAGTAAGTAGGTAGGTATACCTACCTATACTGAGCAGTATTATTACAAGTAAAGAATGCGATATTTAGTAGGTATGTACATTTGGATTTACTTTACCAATTTGTAAACAACATATTAACATAATTAATTAAATTATATATGTACATAATAACACATAGATATATATGATTAAAGACTTTAGGTTCCAATGTAACTTATGTTATCGCATATATATGAATAATATGTACAACATAGAGCAGGGACTGGAACCCACAGATTTTTTCGGTTCCGGTTCCAGGACAGGTACTTATTTATTTTCATTATGGGGTTCTGGTTCTGGTTCCGGTTCGTGTTTTTCGAAAATTGAATTTAAGAGATCTGGTTCTGGTGCCTGTTCCAGATTTTACAGCTCTAAAATAAAGTAATCATAGTTTATCAAAGCACTTCTACGCTTCTGATAGCCAATAAATTGAGCACAGTCGATGGTTCCGGTTCCTAGTTCAAACAACTCAAAACTAGCAAATTTAAACTTTCGTAAAAATCGGTAGTTTTTGAGTATACATTATGTCCCAAAAGTCCCGTATCACCCTTAGTATCTCCACGGAAAACCAATATATTTAAATGTAGTCTTTTTTACAGTAACGAGTTTGGAAATTCTAATTGAATAGCATAAGATTCGATTTTTTTTTCAACAATTACCAACAATTTTTTTTTACACAACTAAGTTTTTTTAAATTTCCAAGATAACCGTTTTGTTGATCATCTTTATTAAAACATTTCTAAAAAATAAATATTAAAATTGAATGAAAACCGACCAAGTTAGAGCTAGTTATTATTTTGAATTTCGTAAGATCGTAAGAAACCATCTGCGCTCCTATTTTTATTAAAGCACGCAAATCGTATTTTGCTAATGCCTAATGCATAAGTAACATAATTATTATTCTTAGAAATTCAAAATAATAATTAGCTCTAACTTGGTCAATTTTCATTAAATTTTTATATTTTTCTTTTTAGAAATGTTTTAAAAAAATATGATCAATAAAACGGATATCTTGGAAATGCAAAAACTAAATTGTGTATAGAAAAAAAATTGAATCCATGCTATTCAATCAGGATTTCCAAACTTATTATTGTAAAAAAAACTGCAATTATATAAACTGATTTTCACGGAGATAATATATTATAGTATAATATATATATATAATATAATATAGTATATTATACTAAGGGTGATACGGGACTTTTGAGACATATACTGTATATGAGCTACAATCATACATTTCATTCTCTCATATATGTTTTGAGATATAATTCCTTTATTCGATTCCATAAACGTGATGATTTCATAAATGTTTCTACCTCATCTGTCCAAATGACCAATATCAACCATTTATAAACAACAACAAATTCTATTTACACAATCTTTTCACATCTAATCTCAAAATCCTTTTGTCATCGCCTCTTTAAAAAAAAAATTTTGGACATTTCTTAGTGTACCTCTACATAATTGGACAAAGGTACCATGAAAATGTCAAGTTCTTAGATATAAAAGCTTAGAATTTCCGTTGATCAGTCAGCCAGAACACGTTCAACTATATTATAGTATATTATACACATATATTATATTATATAGAAATAGATAAATAAAAATAAGTAATTGGAAATGTGGTATGTGAGTACACTTATCTCGCTTCGAGCCAGTAAGACCGTCGACCAGTATGGTTGTATGATGGTTATTGTTGTTTTAAAATTGCAACACATTGAAGTTTAAAATAATAGTTCTGAACAGCATTGGTGCGGAATTAATCTAACCAACTTAAGAAAAACTAGCAGTATTATTATTATTATAATTGTATAAATATATAGTTTGTAAAAATGATCTAACATAATAAATAGCTACTATACCAAATGTTACATATATTTGATATTTCATATAAAACCATTGTTATAATTTATAATTATTATTTTTTATAATCATTCAGTTAGAAGTTATGCTATTTAACACAGACAAGTACTTTATATTGCATAAACATTACACCGTACAATATGAATATGGCCAGACATGTGGGATATACTACGCATAGAGATCGAGTATTGGGAATCGCCTGTTTTTGCTAATTTCAGACAATCTAAAACCTCAAACTAATTTTGTTGTTAATTTATGAAACCATGAACTAAAATCTGTGGAATTTGTAGATGATTTAATATTGATTGATGCAGTCCATATTTACCGTTTGGTTTTATACATAGAGAAATGGAAAAACACACATGCAAAATCTACGTTTCCTAAACACGCGTTTCAAGTCGACAACAGAAATATAATTACAACATTTTATGGACATACGTTTAAGTATAAATTTCTATATCTACGATTTTCAATGAGTACTTTGTTAAAATATTATTTATTTTGTAATATTTCGTGTGTTACGACTTACGAGTTACGACATTATAAGTTTATTGAATGTTTATCATTTTGGATACACTATTTTAAACAACTATGCAGAATATTCAAAAATGAATGTGTAATAATAAGTTAAAAGTGGGCAAGTGGGTGTAGTCTGCTGTGCCTGTACAGTATGTTACAAGTGGATCACTTGTCTGGTGGCGTTTGTTAAATTTGAATTCATTCAAATTATAATAGTACATAATAGTATAATAGTATTATAATAATAATATAATCATTGTATACGAAAAATGATTAATAACGAATACGGTCGGTCACTAGTCAGCCTATGATATTAGTATATATTACTAAGTATATTTGATGATATTATTGTTCTATTTACGTGGAACCTTGTTTTAAATTTTCAATCCTTGGCTATAAAAGTTGAAAATTTTATACATTTTTAATTACAAAATCATTTTAGATTCTGATCGGAGCGATGAATGTATTGATTTTAAAATGTTGTGTGTTTTTTAATTAATTAATTTTTTTTTTGTGTCTGTATACACGATAAGTAGTCGAAATAATGCATCGATTTCCTTCGTAGGTCATTTTTTAAAATTCCCAATAGTTTTCAAAAGCGCAAAGAAAAACAAAATAAAAATTAAGGAAAAACGAGGAATTTTTACGCAAAATCGGATATTGACAAAATTGATTTTGGTTTTTGCTGTAAATCAAAAACAAAAGACCGTATATTCATGAAATTTTTACTGGATATTTATATTAGCATTTTTTATACACAATAAAATGTACTAATTAATTAATATCAAAATATTTTAACTTGTTTTGAATTGTTTACGGATATATTCAATTTCCAATATTTTTAGTTTTATTTTCTACGGACTATGAATGTCAATTAAATTATATTTGTTCGGTAAAAAAAGCTTGAAAATATAATAGAAGGCTCCTAATGTATCATTTCAAATGCAGATAAAAAATATTAAAAATCCGTAGTCAATTTTTTTTTATAAGCATTTAAAGTTCAAATATTAACAAAATACGTAAAAATCACGACAGTTTGCAAATTATTTTCAGTTAGAAATTCATAAAAATTTTTATTTTTAAGTCTAAGGTTCGAAAATGTAATTCAAGATTTTTCATGAGTTTTTCTGACTTTTTCAAAAAAAAATGTCTACTTGAAAGTCAAATTTAATTTGTATTAGTGTTTAAAGTTCAAATTTTTACAACTTGGAAATTCACTCGATTTCTCTTGTAGTGATTTTCTTATTTTGCTGTAATTAAAAAACGATTGACTGTAGATACTTGAAATTTATATCATATGTTCATTTTATCAATTAATATACTTGATAAAATTTTTAAAATATTTTGTTCCGTTTTGAGCTATTTACGGACATATTTTTTTATAGTTTTTTTAGTTTTTTTTTCTATAAATGTCTATAATTGTATCAAATGTAGAAAATAATTAAATAAACATTCGGTGTAAATTTAAAGTATCTATATTTATTCGTTTTTTAATTATAACAAAATAAAAAAATCGTTCAAAGAGAAATCGAGTGAATATAAAATGTAAAACCTTCAAACACTCTTAAAAATTTAAATTAACTCCCCAGTTAAAAATTTTTTTCTTCATAAATGTAGACAAACTTATGAGGAATCTTGAATCAAAATTTCAAACTTTAGATATAAATAATTAATACATTTCTAACTCAAAATTATTTGTAAACGTTCATGATTTTTACGAATTTTGTCAAAATTCTAACTTCAGAAGCTCATACAACGCTCGCACTTTTTTAATTTCCACTTATAACAACTACTTATGAGGAACCTTTTATTTTATTTTCCAATTTTTTGAACGACTGAATATTTTTCTATCGCATTAATTTAAATAAATATAATAAAATCGAAAATTTCATATTATGCCAGCTATAGATTAATAGCTCAACATGTGTAAAAATATTTTGAAAATTTGATGGTATATAGAAAATATTAATACAAACATTGCATGCATCTACAATATTTTTTTTAGAGTTACACTAAGAACTAAAGTAGATAAAGATACTGCAGTTGAAAATTGAAGAATTATTTCGACTACTTGTCGTGTACACAAAAAACAAATTTACAAAAACCACATTATTGTAAAGTATATAAATAATAAATATTATAATTTATATTTATAAATGTATAATCAATGGTACTATACTTATATCTAGTAATAATTAATAAGTAATATAAGTATAAAGTATTATAATATATGCATGATGAATTTATTTTACAAAAAATTATATTTACATACCTTTTTTCTTAAAATTATCAGTGATTTATTGGTAACAGTATGAATTTTTTTTTATTTGTTTGTAAGTATATAATATGTAATAGGACCTTACTAACGAATATGCTTACTTATATAAAAATAAAAATACCTACCAAACTATTTACCTAATTTAAAGATTTTTTAAAGGAGCATTAATTTCAGTCGGCTGTTAACACTTAACAATATTTTAGTACCTCCTGACATTAAGATCTAGTTGTGCCCATGCGGCCAATATTATAATGTTCAAAAGGGATAATAAGAACAAATCTGCATTTTTTTTCATCGGTAAAAGACAACTATTGGACATGTGGGCTCAAAAGCCCTAGAGGTCTTAATCCGGACTTGATAATGTACATAGGTAGGTGTTTTAAAATGTATACTTATACTATAATATATAATATTTAGGTACCTACCTAAATGGCTAAATGTGTAGACATTGTGTACACTTTATGTTTTTAGTAGGTATAACAATATTAACAACCAACAAGGAACAAGTGGAAACGTCATACCTGCTATAATGATTGTCAGACGTTACCTCCATAAACTATATTATTATATTAAATATAGATACTATGCTTTTATGCATTTTAAAATATATGTATTATGTATGGATTCATGGAGTCGCTCGCGTACCAATTAAGACATATTGAATCGAGCGTAATGCATTATAGCGACGGAAAAGCAGAATATGGCTAACTAACCTACGTAAGTAAAACTGTAAATACTATCACAATATTCACGTCATGATCTCGTCGGTAGACTATACCTACCAAAAAGTCCAAACAAAAAAGTTCATGGTTAAAAAGTCCGAGGCATAAAAAGTCAACTGTAAAAAAGTCTGGTACATATAATTATAGCTAAAAGGTAAAAAAGAAAAATACTACGTGATGCACAAACGTTCCAAACAGTATTAATATAAATTGTAACTATATGATCTACCTGATAAAATTAATTAATAGTCTTGAATTGGTAGGTACCAATATCGACAATATCATAATTTTTTTCACGACTTTGGACACTGCTTGACTTTTGACAGCATGCAATAATCAAATACTATTACTATTATCTTTTTTATCTGGTTATATGACTATAAACTGAGAAATCATTAGGTATATTAGAACAAGATAAAAATTATAATTATTGAATTAATTTTTTTAAATATAGGAACTATACTTATATTATGTAGATGTTGATTATACTTAATTAAACCGAGAGATCATTTATAATATATTATATGTACCTATATTGTTTTTGTATAAATAATTATTTCGATTTTTTTATATAGGTATTATGCGTGACTTAATATGGTTTATTATAATTATTGAATTTTCTTTTAACTTTATTATTTATATGACAATAGTTAATTAAACTGAGAAATCATTATAAAATAATATTAAGAATGTATATCGTTATATATATATACCAAATATCTGTACTTCATACTTTTTTACCCCAGACTTGTTAGGCTTAAGATTTATCTACTGCGAAATTGTGTGATGCGGGCTTTCTTTCTAAGGACTCTTTACCGCGATTCGATCTCGTGATATCTAGTCTTATAACATATGCAGCAGCGGCAGTAGAAAAAAATGTCAACACACCGAACACGACCACTCGATCAATTTTTGCGCACTATTCGATGAATAAAATATTTCAGTGTAATTAAATGGCCAATTATTATAGAAAGTTATAACTTGACCGAATGCACGCGATATTGGATATTGGCATATTATCACAACTCACAATACCTATATCGATGTATATTTATTGCTGTTCTATAACTTGTTATTTTCTGTAACCTAATCGTTTTATTAAAATATTATATGTATTTTGTAATGTATCTTACATTTTTTGTTCTATGTGTCTAAGTATTAACAATTTAGGATAGGTGTGGCTATAATATAAAATTAGTTTAAAGAGTTTCAACAAATATGTTTGAGTAAACCGTAAAACTATTTAGGTACCTACTGCCTATCTTCTGCAAAACTACTCTGTAATATATATAATATATATTTTATTATTTATTGAATTTGGAACGAACATCGTGTACCTGTGTCTAAAACAAATTTATTTTTCGGTAGTTTTTTTTCGAAAATCTTCTCCTTTACATTTCATAATGTACCTATTTTATTTTACATTGTGATGTGTGAATCAGCAGATGGCAGGTGTTAACCTACACGTACTTATCGCTTTTAAATGTATAGAAATGTGCCGAGTATTGAATACAATATGTTCAAACATGGTCCTACCCATTTTTGAAATAAAACCCATAAATCAAATCCTAACAAATAAAAAAAACCTATATTATTTTCATTGATGCTGAGTACGTACATCCGGGACGTATTTACTTTTACCCAGTGTTCTAGTTTTCTTAGAATTTGGAAACTTATTGTAATCATATTACAATGTAACAATTGAGGTCTTATTTCACATATTTTGGTATGGTGTTTGAATATTAAATTATGTTGTGTTATATATATTTTAATATATAATATATTTTATACCTTCAGTGTAACTCGACTTCATCCGAGAAAAAATGAAAAAATATTAAATACGAAGTTATATTGGCATATCTCACGTTTTATACATATTATGTAATAGATGTGGCTTAATATTGTTTTTAATTGTTTTTTATATTAATTATAAGAAACTGAATTCAAAAAATCTAATCTGGTAATTGATTTCTTTAATTTTTTTCTGGTATCGTATAATTGAAGGTTTTGTGTCAGTATTCTACGTTAAAATTGTTATAATATAAACATATCTATTTGTAATTGTGTTAAGACATCAATAAACATATATCAATTTGGATGTGCTGACGAAAATAATTTATTGAACTTTGCGTGGAAGTATTCACATGCATTTGTAGTCCTTTGACTAGAAATCGTATGCAAAGCGGATGGGGCGGTAAAAGTGCCTCGTTAGATATATAATAAATTATCTACTAAATAGTCACTAAATTCTTGATAGCCATTATTTTCTGTGATAGTTGACATCAAATCATCTACCTATGTAAGATTCACCAGCTTCAACTGAATTAAAAAAGCTTAAACCAAAATAAATATTACGAAGCCATTAAGTCACGGTTCCTCTCACTTTTAAAAATTTCTAAAATATAGGTACGACATCTTTACACGGCGAAGGAAAAGCGTGTACTACGTAGTAGTAGTACTTTTAAATTGGTCTACATGTTATAAAAATAAAATAAAAGTAGGTACTGACAGGTACTGTCAAATTCATATACTAATTATAGGCCGCATTAATCTAAACTTTTACTGATATCATAGGATGAGGTACCTATAATTTCCGGTTTATTGTAGACTGTATCTCAAGAAAAACCAAACATTATCTATTTTTCGAAAACATGTCCTCTTTTAGACAGTTCAGTTCTATATTATAGAATATTCTTAATTATACGTCATAATTTCATTAAATAATATATTATGTTTTTAGCATGCCAATGTTTTACAAACGTTTAAATTAACTTTATTTTTTGTTGATAATCTTTTTTTTACCCGAGTGCAGTTCGGTCATTTAATTTAGGTAAAAAGTGCAATTCGACTTTACTCCGGGTACCGAATGAATAGTGAACTAGAGCCAGCCAATGTATCTTCAAAGTTATGCCAAGCGTTAGCTGAATGTCATAGCGTTAGCCATGAAGGGCTCGATAACATAATTATGTAATAATTGTTAATTAATATGTGCACTTATCAAACCTATATTATCAGTTTAATATCATATAATACCACTGTATTATAAATAAAATAATATTCAAAGTAGGACGTTACAACAGCATATTACGTTGTCTTTGTTGATTTGTAGATTTTGAGGGCACGCGAAAAATTAAAATATTTTTACTATATATATTATATAATATAGTATATATAAATGTAATATATGTAGTATATAGAATAGGTAAAAATATGAACCAAATATCAACGAATTGACATTAAGTATTCAACAAAAAAATCACATCAAGAAATAAAATACATAATTAACAAAGTAATATTATTATAATATTATGTACCTAAACTAACCTTTTTTATATTAATACATTAATTAATAATTATATAGTAAAATTACGATAATTTTTGTTTACAATATTGAATATAATACCTATATATAATATTTTTCATGGCACCCTCGAAAAAAAAAGAAATAAAGGTTACTGGCTCTCCAATACATTTACATAATGTACAAAAAATTTTGTAAGTTTTCTTCCAAATCTTTATACTAGCATTTTCTGTACATATGAAAGTTTTTAAAAAATTTTTAAACTTTTTGAGCTATTTATGAACACTTGACTTTTTCGATTTAGTTTTAGTTTTTTTATTTAAACGTCGATAAAAAGAGATCTTTAGACCAGATAAAAAAAAAAAAAAAATACCGAAAATATATACCTGCAGTACAATATAGAGTCATGATTTTCACAAGCAACATCAATTAATTGTCTACTAGTGCGTGTTGACGCGTTTATTGTTTTTTTTGAAATTCTAATTTGAAACAATTTACAATTGTAAAATCAATACATCCATCGCTCCGCTCGGAATCTAAAAATTGAAAATGATAAAATAATCATTTGATAAAAAACATATTAAATACCTACAATTATTAGATTTTTCAATGTTCGTGATTTTGATGAATTTTATCAAAACTTGAACTTCAAAAGTCTAACTTCAAACTTCCCAACGAATTAAACGTATGGAGGCACTCGTATTAAGTTTCAATATTTTTTAGTTATAAACGATCGATGTATAAAAACTAAAAATAGAAGAAAAAAACGGTCACCCATCCACTTACGTACTATAAAACCACTGACTGATCCGAAGGAAACTATTAATAGTATCCAACGATCGCCAACGAATCCTTAGCTAATCAAACATTTTATAAAATTGAAAATTTTCGAGATTTTGATAAATTTTGTCAAAATTAAAAACTGAGGTTTCGTGCCCTATTAAAATATGCAAATTATACAAAATCGTAACCATGTTGATAATACTCGACGTTCATGAAAACATAATATTACCCGGCGTGTAGTATAGGCAATATAGGTACATTACTGCATTTATATTTCTAATTATATTTATTAACAAATTTATGTATTTTATTATTTATATCCATACAGTCTCTGAATTGTATATATATTTTATTTTCTCTTATCTAATTACGATTTATATTATCATTTGTTTGTACTCATCTAATTGTGGTTGTATATTACGAAAAAAAAAAAACTGCAGTGTCAAATATTGGCCACAATTTTAAATCTTCGCGTGTAAGTATGATCCAATATGTATCCAAATTTCTAGTATTGTGTGCACACTGCATATTAAAATACTAAAATATTATAATACGGCAATAAGATGATGAAATATAGTATAATATAATACGACAGTTAAATATAAATAATATAATTCTTACGCAAAACCTGTTTTCGACAATTTCAATTTTGTGTAGGTAGCTCAAAAACTAATAAGTAAGACGAGAATCATCGCTGTATACAACGATGACGTGTTGTATATCGGTAGTTCTTCTTCTTGATTAAATTCTTCCTCTATAGAGTTCATCAAATTTTCATATAAATTATAATTACGACTTCGATCAATTAGGTCTCGTTGACGGTGGTCATACTACTCATAGTTTTCTCTTGTAGTTCGCAGGTCGGACTCTGAATTGCAAAAGAACTCCATTTGTATCCCGCCCTAAAGGGTCATCGAAAATGCAAAATATATTCCCCCCGCGTTGTTTATTACTAGTCAGAGAGTAAGTTCATCATTCCTATCAGCCAGCGTTAGGATTTTGGGCTGTTTATTTTTTCAAAGACCATTATTATTGATAAATACCAATACACGTGAGTATAATATATTTAATATTATATATTAATATTTTAACGAGGACTTGTGTTTCAATTAGTATCATACTGTAGGTATAGCGTACTCGCGTCATACTTTTAGGTGAAGTATATTTTAGTAATTTAGCTAGTTGTTGAGTGGAACAATAAAATATGTATTGAGTTTACAATGACGAGTGTTTTTTTTTTTGTGAATGTACCTACACCTTTTGTATTAGGAAAAATACATCGATCTTCAATTTTAAACTAGGTTTTTTTTTTAGCAAATTGGATTAAGTTAAAGAAAATTTGTTGTTATTGTTGTCTGTTTTTTTTTTAACCGATTATCGATATTTGCAGTTAGATATTTAGAAGTTAAATAATTTCGAGTATTTATCATTCATATTTGATAAAGCTTACAACCTATCATCAGAGGAAATGGATTTTAGCGTTAGTTTTTTTTATTTGTTGCCTATTACTAGGTATTGTAAACGACTTTTCAAAATTCACCGTTTCTGAATAATAGCTAATTTCTCAATGCTAGCCTTCGACCCACCATCACCCACACAAAATAGTAGTTAGTAGCTCAAGTTCATTTATAACCTTATCAAATTCATAACCTAGTTGTGCCTACCTATGACCATTCCCAAATTTGGAAACATTCAGAAACGATGTCATTTTTTTTTATCGACATAAATTTAAAAAAAACTAATACAATAATCAAAAATTTCATATGCCTATATAAATAGTTTAACATACGATTCAAAGTATTTTGAAAATGTTAAGTTGTATAGAAAATGCTAATACCTACCTATAAACATTCAGTGAACATCTCATGTAGGCTTCTAGTAATTTTTTGAAGAGTTACACATAGAACCAAAATTTTTGACGAATGGATTTTGTGGAAAACCGATATTGTCTACAATTTTGACCTCTTGAATGCACCAACTAGATTCACTTTCCAACCGGCAAAGATACTGAAGTTTAAAATCAAAGAATTATTTTGACTACTTATCGTGTACACAGACACAAAATATAAACTATAAAGTAAAACCAGCAATAAAAAACTTAAATTTATTAAAATAAAACACTATTGAAAAGTGTTTACAAATATTTGCAAATATACGTAATATAAATTATTGAATTCCAAATAAAATAAATAAAAAATGAATAAGTAATTTTTTTTACATTGTATCAAAAAAAAAAAAAAAATAGAAACATTTGGTGTTCATTGATTAAAATGCACAGTCTATTTTTCAGCTATTTTTTCATATTCTTGTATGAAAAGTTCAAACGATTCTTTACTTATAACTCTATCCTGATGAAGTTTATTGAACAGTTTCATTACCATTCCTAATATCAAAAAACAATGTCACATTATTAATAAAACTAAAATTTTTATAGTACACAACTGACTTTTAGGATGATCAAGTGTAGCAGACATTATTTGAATGCCGAACATACATTGTACTTCTCGTGCCTGAATTTCATTTTCTGGAAGTGGTTTAAATTGAATATAATGGGTCAACAATTTCACATGAATACGATCAAAGAAATCATCGTATGAATGATTTAACTCTATAAATTAAAAATTAATATTGATTAGTTGAGTAACTATTTTATTATATGTTCAGAAGTAGTGACTTACTCAAACATACAATGACAACAGCTATAGTTAATGCTTGCACAAACAGAGAGCTTTTTATTATTTCTGCACTAATATTAGTCTAATTAAAAAAAAAAATATATATATATAATAACAATATTTATTATCAACATGCATAATACAATATACTATATATATATATATATATTGATTATTTAATTATTTTACTAACACATATCCATCTTTGCAGCATATCATACAGAAATTTATTATCAGTCAGCTTAATTTTATCATAAATGGCAATAGATAAAAGGAATACTCCAACTTGCTAAAATTATATAAATATTATATTATAAATTAAATACGAGAAAATAAAAAAATTCATACATTTATTATGTTTAAAAACTTACTTACGTCTTTTTTAAAATATTTATTTATTTGGTTATTAGGCATAAAGGCGTCAAGAGGAACATTTTCTATCATATTCCATTTATTGTAAATCCACAGTATACCACCTAGTTGCTAAAATTTTAAAATAGTAATATTAACACGTCACCCAATTTTACTGTTATATCAATAATCTAGCACATTGATCTAGATTAATAGTTCATAATATCTTATTACTACTATAGTGATTAGTGGCAGTTTAAAACTTTTCTAAAAAGGTGACATTACTTTAACAACTATAACAGCAGTAATAATTCAAATGGTATTTTTGAACGAACAATTTGTAGGTACTATCCATATAAACTATAAAGCATAATATAGCACAATTGGGCATCAATGTAGAGTGAAATAATATAGAAAATATTGTATTTACTTTTATTTTATTATTTTATATTTTAATGTGTTACTTAATGTCTTAACTGGTGAGGGTGATTTTCATTCTGACCATGCTGTTCCATGCCCGCATGCAGTAAGATACAAGCTGTTTTATTTTTCCCCGCGTACATGCAAATCAGCTAAGACACAGCGTTTATATACATACCCACACCGCTATACAGTATTATAATATTTAATTTTTAAGCGGATCAATGAAAGTATTGATTTTACAATGTGTTTTTTTTTATAAAAATAACATCAAAAATATTATTTTCAACTTCAGTGTCTTTTGTGATAAGAAAGTAAAAATAATTGGTACTAAGGGGTGGTTTAAAACAACAATACAAACCTAAACAAATAAAAATGTAAAAGTATATTACCAACGATAATGGTAGATCATTTTCACATTTCTCTATATTAAACGTTTGCCTAATTAAAGAACATATAAAATATTTAGACAAAGAAATCATGGTAAAAAAGTTGATAAAAGAATGATGGAAATTGTGATTACCAAAAAATTGTACATACCTACATCACCAATAAATATTTAAAACAAAAACTTCTAATTGTTGCAATAATGAACAAATTAGATAAAAATTAGAAGATAATCTAGACTGATTAAGAAGTGTTAACTAGGTGCAAGAACAAATATTATCCATCAATAAAAGGAAAGAAACAAGAAAAATTGGGCCCACTATATGCCACAAAATTTTATTTTTTTTAGTAGCTGACACTACCAAGCTATTCAATGAACAAATTAGCAAGAAAATAAAAAGATTGTTCAAAGAAACAGAGGTAAAAAAAAAAAAGGTTTTTAATACTGAACAACAAAAAAAAAATAGAACAAATAACTATACTATCACATACTTCTTTAATGTTCTGTGTTTCCATGGAACTATTAATTTTATATAATACTTCGGTAAACAATTTACTAGAATTATCTGGTCGTATAGAAGTACATGAATCTTTTAAATTTTTGAAGTCGTAGGAAGTATTCTGTGATAATAATAATGGAGCTATAAATAAAATATTTTAATTAATAATGTTAGAATATTTCAAGTAATTGAAAAAAATGATAATTTACCAATAATGGCAGCAATGTAGGAGAAAAATTGAGGGTAATACATCAAAAATTCATTCCAATATTTAAGAACATCATCAATTCTTCAAAAACAAAATAAGAATTTTATATTATTTGAAAAATTATAAAATTATTAATTAATAATTACCCATGAGTGATGGCCTCCATAGAAAGAATATTTTTGGATAAAAGTTCTGCAAAAATCGTTCCTGCCATGGTTGTTCGAGTGATAGGACAATCTAATGTTATAAGTAACATTGATTTTACAAACTCTTTATGCCTCGTGCGGATAACCGAGGATTTATCTTCTGATAATGAACAGATTATTTCCTATATTAGAAAGCGCAATTAAAATTATGATTTTAATTAAATTTATTTATTATCATACTTTAAATAAGTACTATACATATTTTATCTTGAATACATACGTTTAAATTATTCAGTTCCTCGTAGTCTACAAGTATGCTTTTACATTTCATATTAATTTTATAAGCAATTACTGAATTCAATGGATGTTCAACTATCTCTTTGAGCTTTAAAAGCTGTTCCCCTAAAGAAAGAGGCGTATGAATAGTGTAAGGTTTTGCTGGTTTTCCTTGACTACGATTGCATTTAGCACCTGGTTGCTAAAAGTTATAAATACAAAGTTTTTAAATTGTTTATTAAGGGGATTCGATACCGTGATTTCCTGTCTTTGTCTAACACATGCGCAACATATGAATTCAGACGTGTTTTTTGGCAAACGTACCGATTGATATAGTGAAGCAAAAAGAATTCTGAAAACAGATTTGAATTTGTCGTCAAGTCTACTTGAGATCGGTCAGTCCACATATTTTATATTATACCCCAAAACCCTAAAATTATTGTATTACTAAAGAGTAATTAAAAAAATTTCATATTTCATTTTTTGGAGAAGTTTAAATCAAAAAATCAAAAATGTAGACCGGCCGATCTCAAGTAGACTTGACAACAAATTCAAATCTGTTTGCAGAATTCTTATCGCTTCACTGTATCAATCGGCACGTTTGCCAAAAAACACGTCTGAATTCATATGTTGCGCGTGTGTTAGACAAAGACAGAAAATCACGGTATCGAATCCCCTTAAGAAATTATAATTTCTATACAATTAGTGAATTAGGTACCATCCCAGTGGTGTATAAGAATGGAAGGGACATTGGTGGATCAACGAACCTTGGATTTTATCAATGGTGTTTTCTATAGTTGCATGCATTTATTTATAAATAGCAAATGTTAGCTGGTATATCATGGTTTCATGGATTATTTATTATCCAAGTCCAAGAGCATATTGATAATTTGTTGTTTTGGTGCATAGTAGAGTATAAAATATTTTTATGTACCTACATTAAACATTTAAGTTATAAAATCACCTCACCCACCCTTTATTGAGCTTCAGATTATGTCACTATACTGACAAATTTGAATTTATAAAATACATTAATTTAGTTAAAATATTAAAATCATAAAAATTCATATGAAAACTTACACTTAATGAATTCAATTCTGATGCTATGAATGATTTTGTACTCCAGTTTTTTAATACATCCGGTTTCTTTTGACAAACAGTTTCACTACCAAGTTGTTTTAAAAATAATATAGAATACACTTTCTTTCCAGTTGGGTTTGTAACACTCCATTGACCTATATAAATATAAAATAATACCCTAAACTTGTGTAAACATGACAAGAAAATTAATAATCTCACCTTCAACATAAGGTAAATTGTCTAAATAACTAGGCAACTTTAAAGTGTCAATTACAACATGTTTAAGTCTGTTATTTTGGGTTTCTTCCAATTTTGAAATAATACTCTCTTCCTCTTCATTTTTAAGGTTATGATTATTCTTCTTTTTTTCTTTTAAAATATCCTTAACATAAATTAATTGTTTCATATTATTTATACATACCTAAATATAAATTTGTCATGCTTGAGTAAAAATGTATAATAATAATATATTACTTCATTAAAATATAAACAAATACCAAAAAATCCTTCTGTTTAAAATTTTTTAAATCTTAAATACATGTATGATTAATTAACATTGATTTAGTTTTAAATCTGGTATCAATATTTAATTTTATACTGTAATTTTACTCAAACATTAATAGTATTACATTCAACAAGTTTACGTTAGAATATGTATATAACCTGTAAATTAATATGTAAAATTATTATAACTAACCAATTTTTGTCATCTCTAAATTTACAAGATGAGTATTAAGAGGACGCCGTACTCGCATGTGTTGTCTCTGTCTTACACACGTGCGACATACCAACTTTCCGTTCGCTCGTTTCAATAACGTGCTGTCGGTTTTGATATTAGAGTGAATTGACCTATTATCAAACTTTGAAGTAATAACATTATCTGTGTTCTCTCGTTGGTTTTTTACGATATTTTAATTTTTACGTAAGTTATGAGCATTTAAAAATATAAATACTTTACATACCCATATCTCACTTAAAAATTGAAATATCGTAAAAAAAACCAACAAGAGAACACAGATAATGTTATTACTTAAAAGTTTGATAATAGGTCAATTCACTCTAATATCAAAACTGACAGCACCTTATTGAAACAAGTGAACGGAAAGTTGGTATATCGTACGTGTGTAAGACGGAGACAACACATGCGAGTACAGCGTCCTCTTAAACCCCAAATATCTATACTGTGACTAATTATTGATTGTGCAAGCAAAAAGTAAACTGTTAGTAGTAACAAAGAACTCAGCAATTTATCTTATATTTAGGGGGAGGGGGGTTGATACAGTGTACTATTTCAACAAAATGACTTCACAGGAAAAACTTTCAAGCTTTGTTAATTATTAATCAAGATGAGAACTCTTTTTTCATGTCGGATCAAAGCTAGAATTATGATTTTGCTTTAAATAGGGCTAGAAAAATACCTTAGGGCTTTTAACCAACAGGCAAATTGTTCATTTCTTTTCAATAAAAAAAATTAACGAAATCCGAATATTCATTCTACATGGTGTGTTTTTCCTGACATAACATTTAAGACATGTTTTTGTACAAAAAACAGTAAAAACGCAATTACTCCGATGCCCTTAAGATTAATGCAAAGGGTAATTATCCCATGTTGTCAATAGTAAAGTGTCTATAGTTGGATGTACCAACTAACCATTTCACTGTCTCATTAAACTTAAAGACACGGAGAGGACAGTCGCTTATTATGTGGGAGATAGACTGTACTGAATGGCCGGGATCACAATCTGGGTGATCTCTCACCCATTTGTAGACTATCTCACAGGAACGACCAATACAATTTATACATTAATTGGAAATATTCTAAGGATATTTTATTAGGTAGGTATTACAATTATTAGTAAGAAATGTCTGCTTTACTTACAACTTGCTGACTTTGAGAAGTATGTGCAGGCAACATTAGGATTTGAAATTGAATACAATATTAATCAAATACCTACTATAAGAGACGAGAGCGAAACCGGCATAGAAATATAGAATAAAGATCCTTTTTTATTTTGAATTTTGTAATTATCTTATCAAAATCCCGTGCCTTCGTTTCACAACAAGGTGTATTTATCAAAAATAAATAAATAAATAAATACACTTGTAACACAGGCTTCTATCATAGAATCAAATGATAATTTTGTGATAATATCGGATTATAATGATTGTGATAAGCCATTTTTTAATTCAGATTTTGATTTATCATGTTGGCATAGTTCTTGTTGAGCGTAGGAGAACAGCCTGCTGCTGAGCCCAGCTGCCGTACTTGTATATTATTTTGCATTTTGATGTCCATTATAATAATATTGTCCATACAGTAAATTTATCCCGAAACAGCTGCCGTGGAATAATAATAATAATGGTAAAACGGTAACACTATAATATTGTTCTATGGTAACACCGAAATTTGTTATCGACAACGACTTTGCGTATAATTGATAACACTGCCTGTAAAGTATAAACAAAGATGATGTGTTTGCCGCTACAACATCGTTTTACCGCGTAAAATCGTAACGATGTCTTTGTGAAAACCTTGTGCGTGCGGGTGAGCATCCGCTTCGAATGGTGTTTACCACAATACCGCTTACTGGTCATTATATTTTGCCTCCAAATCCACGGCATACGTCTACCACCGTATTATCCTGACCACACGTATCGTTTCCACTCTTCAAGTCCTATCCGTCCGGATCGCGTTGTTCCTCGTCATTTCACGGTTGACTTTGACGTCTGACGCTCATCCTCTGCTTACCTTGTCTACCCGTGCGGTCCGTCATTATCTGATTGACATTAGACGACAATTTATATTTTCAACGATGATGACGATGAACAAGGAAAACGTAATGGACAACTCGCAACAACCACAGGTAAATATTTCGCCCGCGCGTTTGTCGTTTGGACATAGAACCCCCGGGTACCGGAAATGCCGTGTGTCAGCGCTTTGTCTCGTTTCCCGCCATTAACCACAATACACATTATTTCGCGTATAATCTCATGTTGCATTATTTGTATTACTTTTATTGGTCGCGGTTCTTCGATTCTTTAAATTTTTTTCAGTTTCACGGTTTGCGCGTGTCTTATGTTATCTAATATCCACATTGGAGTTTCGTGCAAAATCATATCCGTAATGGGCAGGTGAACGGACTTGAGAACAAGTGCAGAGCACGATTGTAGTTTACCTTGATTAACTTCCTAGTTTGTGTTCTTTGATTTCCGGCATAAATGAACAAAAAAATGATCTGAAATCTTGGGAATAAAACCAAAAAACACTTAACATTTAATGATTACCTATGGTCTAAATATTCCAAATTAAAATACAAAATAGGAAAATAGACAATAGGTAGTCTATTAAAAATATAGTACCTACCTAAGTTGTGTTTGTAGACACTAGACATAATAGAACATTTGTACCTAATTTATTATACTTAATATACTAATTACTATATTTAGGTATTTTATTAATCTATACTTGTATATAAAGAAGAGAAATTGTTTGTTTGTTCAGAGTACTCTCTGGAACTACTTAATTGATTAAAAAAAAAATTACCACCAGAAAGCAACAGTTTCCCAGGAATCTATTTTGTCTCTATAAGTGGCCCTTAATTTTTTTATTGCAAATTTGTGAATTTTTTATATACAACAGAAACAATAATATAATATTTATGTTTGTTATAGTTTCTATTGGTTTCAAAAATAGAAACAAAGAATGTAATTTTAGACTTATTTTATAATTGGTCAAAATCATCAAAATGAATGTGACTACTAAAGTACTAACCACTAACCATTGTTATGACTATTAGAAATCTTTAATAAAGATGGTGTAAGTCCATGGGAACTTGTCACCCGGGAGGTTTTGAACATCACTACAAATTTTGAATCATAATAGAGTTGGTATTCTTAACAGGCAACACAGTACATGGGACCAGATTTTTAATTATAAAGAAAAATAATATATCTAATTTAATACCTATGATATTAAAAAATTATTAATAGGGAATTATTTCTGGGGATTTTTTTCCGTATACTCGACAGAGGTACGTAGAAAATTGATTGGTTAAATTATCAGACCTGCATACCAATATATTATTTTTTAATTATAAATTTCGTGAAAAAAATGCATCCAAATTTTTACTAAAATTTGAAACTGGCACTTTTTAATGTTGAGAACAACTTAGTGGATGGACATTGTTTCAAAGCTACGGTGGTTTAAAATATTGTGGTGTAGTATTAACTAGACAGATGTAATTATAAACACCGGCGGAAACTATATACCTGCCAAGAGAAATTGATTGTTTTGGAAAATATATTGGTATGCAGTTCGTTCAATGGGTACTTGCGACAATTTAACCATGGCCTGTTTAAATACATGATGCAAATGCAGATTCGTTCCCTTGTGATTTTTTTTAAATTTATTTTATATCCAGGTACCAATTTCGACATTAAAAAAAATATAGGTGACCTAGCTGGTTTTTGATTTTACACAAATTTAGAATATGTTATTTCAACATTTAGAATATAAACTTCACTATCTTATTATTTTCTAACTCTAAAATCAATAACACTTTAACTGGTAGGAAGGCTTGGCCCAAGGCTTTGATTTTAGTAAATAATTTATATTCCCCCCCCCCCTAGTTATTTACCCAGCTACACCACTACTACTAATTGGTATATAAGTAGGTTTAAAATTAAAAAAATTAAAAACACATTGAATACCATATTGCATTTATATTATCCACATTATTTTTTTAATCATTTTCTAATTATGTATTTTCAGATGACAGATAAAAATTTTTTTGAATCTGTGACTGCGTATAGAGCAAACTTTGATGCAACAATCGAACCCTTATTGAAAGAAAATGCAAAACGTTTTGTCATATTCCCAATTATATATGACGATATTTGGGCAATGTATAAAAAACAAGAAGCTTCTTTTTGGAATGTAGAAGAAGTCAATTTAAAAAATGTAAAATTCACATCATAACAAGTAAAAGAAATTTCTTATTAAAGTGGACTTTTGTTTTTAGGATCTTGAAGATTGGATGAGATTGACTGATGAAGAACGTCATTTTATATCCCACGTCTTAGCATTTTTTGCTGCTTCCGATGGCATTGTCAATGAAAATCTTGTTGAACGGTTTTCTCAAGAAGTTCAAGTAACTGAGGCTAGATGTTTTTATGGATTCCAAATAATGATGGAGAATATACATTCAGAAATGTATAGCTTATTAATTGACACATATATTCAAGACCCAAAAGAAAAGTACATTTATTTCATTTTTTTCTTCGTTTATCTTAATATTTATAACTAATTTCTCTTAATTCTATGTAGAGACTTTTTATTTAATGCTATTGAAACCATGCCATGTGTAAAAAAAAAAGCAGATTGGGCTCTTAAATGGATTAGTGATAGTAAAGCAACTTTTGGTGAAAGGTTAGTTGCATTTGCTGCCGTTGAAGGTATATTTTTCTCTGGAAGTTTTGCTGCGTTATTTTGGTTGAAGAAAAGAGGCTTAATGCCAGGCTTAACTTTTAGTAATGAGCTGATTTCTAGAGATGAGGTATGTTAACGTTTTTAAAAATCAAATTTTAATGAATATAACATTATTATGTTTTTATTTTTTTTTAGGGTTTACACACAGATTTTGCCTGTCTCTTATTTAAACACTTAGATCAAAAGCCACCTCAAGCTGTTATCACACATATAATTTGTGAAGCCGTGACTATTGAACAAGATTTTTTGACAAATGCTTTACCTGTTAGGATGGTTGGCATGAGTTGTGAAAAGATGGCCATATATATCGAATTTGTTGCTGATAGGCTGTTAAATGAATTGGGGTGTCCTACAGTATGTGCATTTGATGATCTTTGAAGGATTAATTTTCAAATTGAATTAAACATTTAAATTACAGGTTTATAGATCCTCCAACCCGTTCCCATTTATGGAACTTATATCTCAACAAGGAAAGACAAACTTCTTTGAAAAAAGAGTGGGCGATTACCAAAAAGCTTCAGTGGCTGTTATTGATACACCTCAATTATCGACAATGGACATAACTGATGAAGACTTTTAAATTAGGTATATTATGATAGCTGCAGTATTTTGTTTTATTTGTGTACTTATTTATTCTATATTTTTCCCCACCACCCATCGGAGGGTAATTAGTTACTTTATTTAATCATGAAACTCTATGCACTCTGAACTATGTTTGTGAATAAAATTATTATGTCGATGACTTATTTGTAATTATAAGAAAATTTTGTATTAAAAAAATAAAGGATTTCAAGTCTTTATAAATTATATTATCATACTTTTATTATATGTCTTATCTATATTTTAATTGTAGTTCTAACTTTAAAAATATATGACTTGTGTTATAATTTATATTTACATTTGTGGCAGTCATGTCAGTAGATATAACATAGCTTTAAACTAAACCTTATGATTAATAAGTTAATTTAAGCTTTTTAACACAAGTATTTTAGTTTTATTAACTTTGTTTATTTACATTTTATTATGATTAGAGTGCGGTTCTGTATGTATTTGTATAAATTTTATTCTGTTTGATGGTATGATATTATGCTAAGTGTTCACAGAATTTGTTTCATGACCTTAACGATTTAAACTATGAAACTTTTGTGCTGCATATTTTTCGTCAACTAACTAATCGTTTTCGTTTTAAGGACATATTTTACGATTTTAATTGTGTAATTCCGGTTTTTTTTTTTAGACATTTTTGAATTAATAACTATTGCAATTTTGACAGAAAAAAAAATATATATTTAGGAATTAATTGTTTTCTCACTCCTTGACTAAAAACTACCAACAAAACACAAATGACTTCGGTATGTAACACTGAGTAAATTATTTATAGTATACTGTTTTGATATTAAATTGATTCTATTTTTTTTCTTATTTATTATAAAATAAAAAATTATCACGCTAACCGTAAATTTGATAGTGGTTTCACAATACGTCGATCCTCTCTAATTTTTAAACAACCGATGCTAAATGTGATCTGCTGATCGTAAATTTGCTATGTAACACGGAGACAATAAAATGCCCGTGTTACGTCCACTTAAATCGTGATCGTGGAGCAGCGTTACGGAAATTTCGGACTTTCGTATATGCCCGCCACAGCGAGCCGCGAAGTACAACTGCTACCAATAGATAACACATTCAGACTATCACAATGTACCACGATTTATGATAGTAAAAATTGTTATCAGATAAATAACAACATAATATTATTATTATTTTATTGTTTGCCGACTACCAGCTATATTGAATCATTCGATTATTACTGAAATTTGAACAGAAATACTGACTACGGTCGTAAAGAATTCTTTTCATACATTTAAGAACAAAATTACAATGCATAAGTGTATTCGTTTTGATAAAACGTCCAAAGAATCGCCTCAATTTTCATTCGTAAGTATTAGTTTCTAGTGGTACTGTTAGTATTCCTTAATGATATGTGGTCGGTATAATTTGCTAATTTGTCAAGCAAAAAATTAAAATTGAAGAAAATAATGCCTTAAAAGCTTCAGGTTAGATGATTACCCAATTTCTATCTGCGGTAATCATCTCACGGTCAGTGATTATAATCCAGACTAAGCGAATATTATGACCAGAGGCCGTCTCAAAACATAATCCATACAACTTCTTTTCAGTGATAGAGAAGTAACATAAACAATATAATAAATGTTAATAGTTTAGGTACAGCAACACTACTGCTACTACTCTGAGTACGACTAGTAAATCATCTAAGACGTAAAGTCATAGAATATAATTGACCAATTAGGTATTTATATATTTTTTACAATTTGAAATTTTCAGAAAACCAGTTGCTCCGACGATGAGTTAGAAGACAAGAACAGACCAATAAAGGATTTGGAAACCTTACAGTTGATGATTTTAACTCATCCAGAAAAGCGTTAGTGCCTTAATAATGTCTAATTCACACACACACCTGTGTAAGTATATTACTCACGTCTCCAATTTTAAATGTTTTGCCAGAATCAAAAGTTACTTATTGCTCGACCGTTTTCAGTTCATACAACGGATTATACTTATTGTGGTTTTCAATACTGAAATATATGATGTACCACCTACAAGGAACTAAGAAGTCGAGCCAATGTATTGGGAATTTTTCAGATGTTGATTTTCTTGAAGACTCAGATGAAGCCATACATCACTATAAACATTTTAAAGATTGCAATTCAAGTAATAAAAATATTGGATTGAATTATAAGACTTAAGAGAACGTAACACTGGCATATGTTGCCTCCGTCTTACAAGTGCGTAACATAACAAATTTACGCTCAGCAATGAAATTTGACGGCAAGAACGTTAGCTCTGTTTGTATGTTTTTACGATGGTTCGGTTAATAAGTGATTTATAACATTTGATATTTAAACGTTTATTATAAATTATGCAAAACTTGCTAAAAATTTGAACTGTCGTAAAAAAAACCACATACAAACACAGATAATGTACTGATCTTCAAGTGTTACATAATAGGTAGATTCACTCTAATTTTCAAACTAACGTAGCTGTTCTGCTGAGCGTAATATTGCTATGTCACCCATTTGTAAGACGGATACAACAAATAGATACACAATCAAACCAAAAATATACTAAATACATTTAATAGGGATAAGAAATAATAATTTTTCGACTAGTTTTGTATTTCAAATAACTGTCAACAAACAATTCTTTGCTGCTTTAAACAGTATACAAATGTAATACAAGAATCCGCATAGTTTCTATAGTATCTGTTCAAAACTATAAAATATACATTGCCACTATATATTTTATAAGCATTTAAAGTTACATATTATTGTCGAAATTCCTCAACAATCTGCAAATTGTTTTGTAGTTAAAAATGTATGAAATGTTCAATTTCTATAGTTAAAGATTAAAAATTGTTTAAGTTATTCATACTGTATACATAAAATCTATAAATTATATAAATAATATTTTTTTACAAAATTAGATATTTAAACAGAGAATTCAGTTTAGTTAGTTTTTTATAATTTTAAAATATTATACGTAGGTACATACTTGAAGCTTTTAAAGTATATCAAATAAACGATTACGAGGAATTAACATCAAATTATTGTTAAAATTGTTAGAAACAAACTTGTTTACAAGCATAGTAACTTCCTACACCAATCACATTCAATGTGTTGCTTCATAAGAAGGTATATAGAATAATAAATAATAAAATTAAGACTATGTAGTTACCTAACCCAACCTAATGCAAAGAACAACACAACTATTCGAGAATTTGTCATTTATGTACTATATGATATACTTTTATTAAACTGTTTTGTTTCGGAGCAATGATTATTGCTTAACTTCATCGTTAATAATATAATTAAACCTTAATTAAAAAATATTCTGCTTAAAAATTTAAATACCTACTAAAAACATTGTACCACATATTTATTTATTTTTTATGTTATTAGAATTTACAAACAGAACTCGCCCGTCGTTTATTTATACACTTGGATCAAAAGCCACTTCCAGCTGTTATGACACATATAATTTGTGAAGCCGCGCAACTATAATTGAACAAGATTTTTCGACAAATGTTTAACCTATGAGGATGGTTGACATGAGATGTGAAAAGATGGCTTTATACATTTAATTTGCTGCTGATAGGCTGTTAAATGAACTGGAGTGTCCTACAACAGTACGTACATTTGTTGATCATAGTAATATAAATTTTTTTAATTTGATTAAATGTGTACATTTTGTTTTACAGATCCTTCAACCCGTTTACATTTATGGAACTTGTATCTCAGCAGGGAGAGACAAACTGTTTTTGAAAAAAGAATAGGCTATTACCAAAAAGCTTCGGTGGTTGTTATTGAAACTCCTCAATTATCAACAATGGAAATAACTATAATGAAGACTTTTAAAATAGATATATTATGATAGCGGCAGTATTTCCTTTTATTTGTGTACTTATTTATTCTATGTTTCCCGTCACCACCCATCAGACAGTTACTTTATTCAACCAAAAAAAACCACTATGCCCTCTGAATTATGTTTGTGAATAACATTTTTTCGTCAATGACTATTATATATAATTATAAGAAAACATTATTTTTAAATTTTGTAATAAAAAAGAAAAGTATTTAAAATCTTTATAAATTATACAATCATACTTTTCATATTTTTCTCGTATTTATAGTTTAATTGTTATTTAAAATTTAGAAATATATGACTAATGTTTTTTAATTCATTGTTATACTTGCGGCAGTTATGTGTACATACTTAATGAGAAATTCTTACTAGGTAACAAAAGTTAAATTATAATATTATATAAGATATGACTGTAGACATATAAAACAATAAAAAACATTTTGTTCTTATGTCTATGGATATAACATAACTTTAAACTAAACCTTATGATTAATAAGTTAATTTCAGCTTTTTAACACAAGTATTTTAGTTTTATTAACTTTGTTTATTTACATTTTATTATGATTAGAGTGCGGTTCTGTATGTATTTGTATAAATTTTATTCTGTTTGATGGTATGATATTATGCTAAGTGTTCACAGAATTTGTTTCATGATCTTAACGATTTAAACTATGAAACTTTTGTGCTGCATATTTTTCGTCAACTAACTAATCGTTTTCATTTTAAGGACATATTTTACGATTTTAATTGTGTAATTCCGGTTTTTTTTTAGACATTTTTGAATTAATAACTATTGCAATTTTGACAGAAAAAAAATATATATATTTAGGAATTAATTGTTTTCTCACTCCTTGACTAAAAACTACCAACAAAACACAAATGACTTCGGTATGTAACACTGAGTAAATTATTTATAGTATACTGTTTTGATATTAAATTGATTCTATTTTTTTTCTTATTTATTATAAAATAAAAAATTATCACGCTAACCGTAAATTTGATAGTGGTTTCACAATACGTCGATCCTCTCTAATTTTTAAACAACCGATGCTAAATGTGATCTGCTGATCGTAAATTTGCTATGTAACACGGAGACAATAAAATGCCCGTGTTACGTCCACTTAAATCGTGATCGTGGAGCAGCGTTACGGAAATTTCGGACTTTCGTATATGCCCGCCACAGCGAGCCGCGAAGTACAACTGCTACCAATAGATAACACATTCAGACTATCACAATGTACCACGATTTATGATAGTAAAAATTGTTATCAGATAAATAACAACATAATATTATTATTATTTTATTGTTTGCCGACAACCAGCAGCTATATTGAATCATTCGATTATTACTGAAATTTGAACAGAAATACTGACTACGGTCGTAAAGAATTCTTTTCATACATTTAAGAACAAAATTACAATGCATAAGTGTATTCGTTTTGATAAAACGTCCAAAGAATCGCCTCAATTTTCATTCGTAAGTATTAGTTTCTAGTGGTACTGTTAGTATTCCTTAATGATATGTGGTCGGTATAATTTGCTAATTTGTCAAGCAAAAAATTAAAATTGAAGAAAATAATGCCTTAAAAGCTTCAGGTTAGATGATTACCCAATTTCTATCTGCGGTAATCATCTCACGGTCAGTGATTATAATCCAGACTAAGCGAATATTATGACCAGAGGCCGTCTCAAAACATAATCCATACAACTTCTTTTCAGTGATAGAGAAGTAACATAAACAATATAATAAATGTTAATAGTTTAGGTACAGCAACACTACTGCTACTACTCTGAGTACGACTAGTAAATCATCTAAGACGTAAAGTCATAGAATATAATTGACCAATTAGGTATTTATATATTTTTTACAATTTGAAATTTTCAGAAAACCAGTTGCTCCGACGATGAGTTAGAAGACAAGAACAGACCAATAAAGGATTTGGAAACCTTACAGTTGATGATTTTAACTCATCCAGAAAAGCGTTAGTGCCTTAATAATGTCTAATTCACACACACACTTGTGTAAGTATATTACTCACGTCTCCAATTTTAAATGTTTTGCCAGAATCAAAAGTTACTTATTGCTCGACCGTTTTCAGTTCATACAACGGATTATACTTATTGTGGTTTTCAATACTGAAATATATGATGTACCACCTACAAGGAACTAAGAAGTCGAGCCAATGTATTGGGAATTTTTCAGATGTTGATTTTCTTGAAGACTCAGATGAAGCCATACATCACTATAAACATTTTAAAGATTGCAATTCAAGTAATAAAAATATTGGATTGAATTATAAGACTTAAGAGAACGTAACACTGGCATATGTTGCCTCCGTCTTACAAGTGCGTAACATAACAAATTTACGCTCAGCAATGAAATTTGACGGCAAGAACGTTAGCTCTGTTTGTATGTTTTTACGATGGTTCGGTTAATAAGTGATTTATAACATTTGATATTTAAACGTTTATTATAAATTATGCAAAACTTGCTAAAAATTTGAACTGTCGTAAAAAAAACCACATACAAACACAGATAATGTACTGATCTTCAAGTGTTACATAATAGGTAGATTCACTCTAATTTTCAAACTAACGTAGCTGTTCTGCTGAGCGTAATATTGCTATGTCACCCATTTGTAAGACGGATACAACAAATAGATACACAATCAAACCAAAAATATACTAAATACATTTAATAGGGATAAGAAATAATAATTTTTCGACTAGTTTTGTATTTCAAATAACTGTCAACAAACAATTCTTTGCTGCTTTAAACAGTATACAAATGTAATACAAGAATCCGCATAGTTTCTATAGTATCTGTTCAAAACTATAAAATATACATTGCCACTATATATTTTATAAGCATTTAAAGTTACATATTATTGTCGAAATTCCTCAACAATCTGCAAATTGTTTTGTAGTTAAAAATGTATGAAATGTTCAATTTCTATAGTTAAAGATTAAAAATTGTTTAAGTTATTCATACTGTATACATAAAATCTATAAATTATATAAATAATATTTTTTTACAAAATTAGATATTTAAACAGAGAATTCAGTTTAGTTAGTTTTTTATAATTTTAAAATATTATACGTAGGTACATACTTGAAGCTTTTAAAGTATATCAAATAAACGATTACGAGGAATTAACATCAAATTATTGTTAAAATTGTTAGAAACAAACTTGTTTACAAGCATAGTAACTTCCTACACCAATCACATTCAATGTGTTGCTTCATAAGAAGGTATATAGAATAATAAATAATAAAATTAAGACTATGTAGTTACCTAACCCAACCTAATGCAAAGAACAACACAACTATTCGAGAATTTGTCATTTATGTACTATATGATATACTTTTATTAAACTGTTTTGTTTCGGAGCAATGATTATTGCTTAACTTCATCGTTAATAATATAATTAAACCTTAATTAAAAAATATTCTGCTTAAAAATTTAAATACCTACTAAAAACATTGTACCACATATTTATTTATTTTTTATGTTATTAGAATTTACAAACAGAACTCGCCCGTCGTTTATTTATACACTTGGATCAAAAGCCACTTCCAGCTGTTATGACACATATAATTTGTGAAGCCGCGCAACTATAATTGAACAAGATTTTTCGACAAATGTTTAACCTATGAGGATGGTTGACATGAGATGTGAAAAGATGGCTTTATACATTTAATTTGCTGCTGATAGGCTGTTAAATGAACTGGAGTGTCCTACAACAGTACGTACATTTGTTGATCATAGTAATATAAATTTTTTTAATTTGATTAAATGTGTACATTTTGTTTTACAGATCCTTCAACCCGTTTACATTTATGGAACTTGTATCTCAGCAGGGAGAGACAAACTGTTTTTGAAAAAAGAATAGGCTATTACCAAAAAGCTTCGGTGGTTGTTATTGAAACTCCTCAATTATCAACAATGGAAATAACTATAATGAAGACTTTTAAAATAGATATATTATGATAGCGGCAGTATTTCCTTTTATTTGTGTACTTATTTATTCTATGTTTCCCGTCACCACCCATCAGACAGTTACTTTATTCAACCAAAAAAAACCACTATGCCCTCTGAATTATGTTTGTGAATAACATTTTTTCGTCAATGACTATTATATATAATTATAAGAAAACATTATTTTTAAATTTTGTAATAAAAAAGAAAAGTATTTAAAATCTTTATAAATTATACAATCATACTTTTCATATTTTTCTCGTATTTATAGTTTAATTGTTATTTAAAATTTAGAAATATATGACTAATGTTTTTTAATTCATTGTTATACTTGCGGCAGTTATGTGTACATACTTAATGAGAAATTCTTACTAGGTAACAAAAGTTAAATTATAATATTATATAAGATATGACTGTAGACATATAAAACAATAAAAAACATTTTGTTCTTATGTCTATGGATATAATACATAACTTTAAACTAAACCTTATGATTAATAAGTTAATTTCAGCTTTTTAACACAAGTATTTTAGTTTTATTAACTTTGTTTATTTACATTTTATTATGATTAGAGTGCGGTTCTGTATGTATTTGTATAAATTTTATTCTGTTTGATGGTATGATATTATGCTAAGTGTTCACAGAATTTGTTTCATGATCTTAACGATTTAAACTATGAAACTTTTGTGCTGCATATTTTTCGTCAACTAACTAATCGTTTTCGTTTTAAGGACATATTTTACGATTTTAATTGTGTAATTCCGGTTTTTTTTTTTAGACATTTTTGAATTAATAACTATTGCAATTTTGACAGAAAAAAAAATATATATTTAGGAATTAATTGTTTTCTCACTCCTTGACTAAAAACTACCAACAAAACACAAATGACTTCGGTATGTAACACTGAGTAAATTATTTATAGTATACTATTTTGATATTAAATTGATTCCTATTTTTTTTCTTATTTATTATAAAATAAAAAATTATCACGCTAACCGTAAATTTGATAGTGGTTTCACAATACGTCGATCATCTCTAATTTTTAAACAACCGATGCTAAATGTGATCTGCTGATCGTAAATTTGCTATGTAACACGGAGACAATAAAATGACCGTGTTACGTCCTCTTAAATCGTGATCGTGGAGCAGCGTTACGGAAATTTCGGACTTTCGTATATGCCCGCCACAGCGAGCCGCGAAGTACAACTGCTACCAATAGATAACACATTCAGACTATCACAATGTACCACGATTTATGATAGTAAAAATTGTTATCAGATAAATAACAACATAATATTATTATTATTTTATTGTTTGCCGACTACCAGCTATATTGAATCATTCGATTATTACTGAAATTTGAACAGAAATACTGACTACGGTCGTAAAGAATTCTTTTCATACATTTAAGAACAAAATTACAATGCATAAGTGTATTCGTTTTGATAAAACGTCCAAAGAATCGCCTCAATTTTCATTCGTAAGTATTAGTTTCTAGTGGTACTGTTAGTATTCCTTAATGATATGTGGTCGGTATAATTTGCTAATTTGTCAAGCAAAAAATTAAAATTGAAGAAAATAATGCCTTAAAAGCTTCAGGTTAGATGATTACCCAATTTCTATCTGCGGTAATCATCTCACGGTCAGTGATTATAATCCAGACTAAGCGAATATTATGACCAGAGGCCGTCTCAAAACATAATCCATACAACTTCTTTTCAGTGATAGAGAAGTAACATAAACAATATAATAAATGTTAATAGTTTAGGTACAGCAACACTACTGCTACTACTCTGAGTACGACTAGTAAATCATCTAAGACGTAAAGTCATAGAATATAATTGACCAATTAGGTATTTATATATTTTTTACAATTTGAAATTTTCAGAAAACCAGTTGCTCCGACGATGAGTTAGAAGACAAGAACAGACCAATAAAGGATTTGGAAACCTTACAGTTGATGATTTTAACTCATCCAGAAAAGCGTTAGTGCCTTAATAATGTCTAATTCACACACACACTTGTGTAAGTATATTACTCACGTCTCCAATTTTAAATGTTTTGCCAGAATCAAAAGTTACTTATTGCTCGACCGTTTTCAGTTCATACAACGGATTATACTTATTGTGGTTTTCAATACTGAAATATATGATGTACCACCTACAAGGAACTAAGAAGTCGAGCCAATGTATTGGGAATTTTTCAGATGTTGATTTTCTTGAAGACTCAGATGAAGCCATACATCACTATAAACATTTTAAAGATTGCAATTCAAGTAATAAAAATATTGGATTGAATTATAAGACTTAAGAGAACGTAACACTGGCATATGTTGCCTCCGTCTTACAAGTGCGTAACATAACAAATTTACGCTCAGCAATGAAATTTGACGGCAAGAACGTTAGCTCTGTTTGTATGTTTTTACGATGGTTCGGTTAATAAGTGATTTATAACATTTGATATTTAAACGTTTATTATAAATTATGCAAAACTTGCTAAAAATTTGAACTGTCGTAAAAAAAACCACATACAAACACAGATAATGTACTGATCTTCAAGTGTTACATAATAGGTAGATTCACTCTAATTTTCAAACTAACGTAGCTGTTCTGCTGAGCGTAATATTGCTATGTCACCCATTTGTAAGACGGATACAACAAATAGATACACAATCAAACCAAAAATATACTAAATACATTTAATAGGGATAAGAAATAATAATTTTTCGACTAGTTTTGTATTTCAAATAACTGTCAACAAACAATTCTTTGCTGCTTTAAACAGTATACAAATGTAATACAAGAATCCGCATAGTTTCTATAGTATCTGTTCAAAACTATAAAATATACATTGCCACTATATATTTTATAAGCATTTAAAGTTACATATTGTCGAAATTCCTCAACAATCTGCAAATTGTTTTGTAGTTAAAAATGTATGAAATGTTCAATTTCTATAGTTAAAGATTAAAAATTGTTTAAGTTTTTCATACTGTATACATAAAATCTATAAATTATATAAATAATATTTTTTTACAAAATTAGATATTTAAACAGAGAATTCAGTTTAGTTAGTTTTTTATAATTTTAAAATATTATACGTAGGTACATACTTGAAGCTTTTAAAGTATATCAAATAAACGATTACGAGGAATTAACATCAAATTATTGTTAAAATTGTTAGAAACAAACTTGTTTACAAGCATAGTAACTTCCTACACCAATCACATTCAATGTGTTGCTTCATAAGAAGGTATATAGAATAATAAATAATAAAATTAAGACTATATAGTTACCTAACCCAACCTAATGCAAAGAACAACACAACTATTCGAGAATTTGTCATTTATGTACTATATGATATACTTTTATTAAACTGTTTTGTTTCGGAGCAATGATTATTGCTTAACTTCATCGTTAATAATATAATTAAACCTTAATTAAAAAATATTCTGCTTAAAAATTTAAATACCTACTAAAAACATTGTACCACATATTTATTTATTTTTTATGTTATTAGAATTTACAAACAGAACTCGCCCGTCGTTTATTTATACACTTGGATCAAAAGCCACTTCCAGCTGTTATGACACATATAATTTGTGAAGCCGCGCAACTATAATTGAACAAGATTTTTCGACAAATGTTTAACCTATGAGGATGGTTGACATGAGATGTGAAAAGATGGCTTTATACATTTAATTTGCTGCTGATAGGCTGTTAAATGAACTGGAGTGTCCTACAACAGTACGTACATTTGTTGATCATAGTAATATAAATTTTTTTAATTTGATTAAATGTGTACATTTTGTTTTACAGATCCTTCAACCCGTTTACATTTATGGAACTTGTATCTCAGCAGGGAGAGACAAACTGTTTTTGAAAAAAGAATAGGCTATTACCAAAAAGCTTCGGTGGTTGTTATTGAAACTCCTCAATTATCAACAATGGACATAACTAAAATGAAGACTTTTAAAATAGATATATTATGATAGCGGCAGTATTTCCTTTTATTTGTGTACTTATTTATTCTATGTTTCCCGTCACCACCCATCAGACAGTTACTTTATTCAACCAAAAAAAACCACTATGCACTCTGAATTATGTTTGTGAATAACATTGTTTCGTCAATGACTATTATATATAATTATAAGAAAACATTATTTTTAAATTTTGTAATAAAAAAGAAAAGTATTTAAAATCTTTATAAATTATACAATCATACTTTTCATATTTTTCTCGTATTTATAGTTTAATTGTTATTTAAAATTTAGAAATATATGACTAATGTTTTTTAATTCATTGTTATACTTGCGGCAGTTATGTGTACATACTTAATGAGAAATTCTTACTAGGTAACAAAAGTTAAATTATAATATTATATAAGATATGACTGTAGACATATAAAACAATAAAAAACATTTTGTTCTTATGTCTATGGATATAATACATAACTTTAAACTAAACCTTATGATTAATAAGTTAATTTCAGCTTTTTAACACAAGTATTTTAGTTTTATTAACTTTGTTTATTTACATTTTATTATGATTAGAGTGCGGTTCTGTATGTATTTGTATAAATTTTATTCTGTTTGATGGTATGATATTATGCTAAGTGTTCACAGAATTTGTTTCATGACCTTAACGATTTAAACTATGAAACTTTTGTGCTGCATATTTTTCGTCAACTAACTAATCGTTTTCGTTTTAAGGACATATTTTACGATTTTAATTGTGTAATTCCGGTTTTTTTTTTAGACATTTTTGAATTAATAACTATTGCAATTTTGACAGAAAAAAAAATATATATTTAGGAATTAATTGTTTTCTCACTCCTTGACTAAAAACTACCAACAAAACACAAATGACTTCGGTATGTAACACTGAGTAAATTATTTATAGTATACTGTTTTGATATTAAATTGATTCTATTTTTTTTCTTATTTATTATAAAATAAAAAATTATCACGCTAACCGTAAATTTGATAGTGGTTTCACAATACGTCGATCCTCTCTAATTTTTAAACAACCGATGCTAAATGTGATCTGCTGATCGTAAATTTGCTATGTAACACGGAGACAATAAAATGCCCGTGTTACGTCCACTTAAATCGTGATCGTGGAGCAGCGTTACGGAAATTTCGGACTTTCGTATATGCCCGCCACAGCGAGCCGCGAAGTACAACTGCTACCAATAGATAACACATTCAGACTATCACAATGTACCACGATTTATGATAGTAAAAATTGTTATCAGATAAATAACAACATAATATTATTATTATTTTATTGTTTGCCGACTACCAGCTATATTGAATCATTCGATTATTACTGAAATTTGAACAGAAATACTGACTACGGTCGTAAAGAATTCTTTTCATACATTTAAGAACAAAATTACAATGCATAAGTGTATTCGTTTTGATAAAACGTCCAAAGAATCGCCTCAATTTTCATTCGTAAGTATTAGTTTCTAGTGGTACTGTTAGTATTCCTTAATGATATGTGGTCGGTATAATTTGCTAATTTGTCAAGCAAAAAATTAAAATTGAAGAAAATAATGCCTTAAAAGCTTCAGGTTAGATGATTACCCAATTTCTATCTGCGGTAATCATCTCACGGTCAGTGATTATAATCCAGACTAAGCGAATATTATGACCAGAGGCCGTCTCAAAACATAATCCATACAACTTCTTTTCAGTGATAGAGAAGTAACATAAACAATATAATAAATGTTAATAGTTTAGGTACAGCAACACTACTGCTACTACTCTGAGTACGACTAGTAAATCATCTAAGACGTAAAGTCATAGAATATAATTGACCAATTAGGTATTTATATATTTTTTACAATTTGAAATTTTCAGAAAACCAGTTGCTCCGACGATGAGTTAGAAGACAAGAACAGACCAATAAAGGATTTGGAAACCTTACAGTTGATGATTTTAACTCATCCAGAAAAGCGTTAGTGCCTTAATAATGTCTAATTCACACACACACTTGTGTAAGTATATTACTCACGTCTCCAATTTTAAATGTTTTGCCAGAATCAAAAGTTACTTATTGCTCGACCGTTTTCAGTTCATACAACGGATTATACTTATTGTGGTTTTCAATACTGAAATATATGATGTACCACCTACAAGGAACTAAGAAGTCGAGCCAATGTATTGGGAATTTTTCAGATGTTGATTTTCTTGAAGACTCAGATGAAGCCATACATCACTATAAACATTTTAAAGATTGCAATTCAAGTAATAAAAATATTGGATTGAATTATAAGACTTAAGAGAACGTAACACTGGCATATGTTGCCTCCGTCTTACAAGTGCGTAACATAACAAATTTACGCTCAGCAATGAAATTTGACGGCAAGAACGTTAGCTCTGTTTGTATGTTTTTACGATGGTTCGGTTAATAAGTGATTTATAACATTTGATATTTAAACGTTTATTATAAATTATGCAAAACTTGCTAAAAATTTGAACTGTCGTAAAAAAAACCACATACAAACACAGATAATGTACTGATCTTCAAGTGTTACATAATAGGTAGATTCACTCTAATTTTCAAACTAACGTAGCTGTTCTGCTGAGCGTAATATTGCTATGTCACCCATTTGTAAGACGGATACAACAAATAGATACACAATCAAACCAAAAATATACTAAATACATTTAATAGGGATAAGAAATAATAATTTTTCGACTAGTTTTGTATTTCAAATAACTGTCAACAAACAATTCTTTGCTGCTTTAAACAGTATACAAATGTAATACAAGAATCCGCATAGTTTCTATAGTATCTGTTCAAAACTATAAAATATACATTGCCACTATATATTTTATAAGCATTTAAAGTTACATATTGTCGAAATTCCTCAACAATCTGCAAATTGTTTTGTAGTTAAAAATGTATGAAATGTTCAATTTCTATAGTTAAAGATTAAAAATTGTTTAAGTTTTTCATACTGTATACATAAAATCTATAAATTATATAAATAATATTTTTTTACAAAATTAGATATTTAAACAGAGAATTCAGTTTAGTTAGTTTTTTATAATTTTAAAATATTATACGTAGGTACATACTTGAAGCTTTTAAAGTATATCAAATAAACGATTACGAGGAATTAACATCAAATTATTGTTAAAATTGTTAGAAACAAACTTGTTTACAAGCATAGTAACTTCCTACACCAATCACATTCAATGTGTTGCTTCATAAGAAGGTATATAGAATAATAAATAATAAAATTAAGACTATATAGTTACCTAACCCAACCTAATGCAAAGAACAACACAACTATTCGAGAATTTGTCATTTATGTACTATATGATATACTTTTATTAAACTGTTTTGTTTCGGAGCAATGATTATTGCTTAACTTCATCGTTAATAATATAATTAAACCTTAATTAAAAAATATTCTGCTTAAAAATTTAAATACCTACTAAAAACATTGTACCACATATTTATTTATTTTTTATGTTATTAGAATTTACAAACAGAACTCGCCCGTCGTTTATTTATACACTTGGATCAAAAGCCACTTCCAGCTGTTATGACACATATAATTTGTGAAGCCGCGCAACTATAATTGAACAAGATTTTTCGACAAATGTTTAACCTATGAGGATGGTTGACATGAGATGTGAAAAGATGGCTTTATACATTTAATTTGCTGCTGATAGGCTGTTAAATGAACTGGAGTGTCCTACAACAGTACGTACATTTGTTGATCATAGTAATATAAATTTTTTTAATTTGATTAAATGTGTACATTTTGTTTTACAGATCCTTCAACCCGTTTACATTTATGGAACTTGTATCTCAGCAGGGAGAGACAAACTGTTTTTGAAAAAAGAATAGGCTATTACCAAAAAGCTTCGGTGGTTGTTATTGAAACTCCTCAATTATCAACAATGGACATAACTAAAATGAAGACTTTTAAAATAGATATATTATGATAGCGGCAGTATTTCCTTTTATTTGTGTACTTATTTATTCTATGTTTCCCGTCACCACCCATCAGACAGTTACTTTATTCAACCAAAAAAAACCACTATGCACTCTGAATTATGTTTGTGAATAACATTGTTTCGTCAATGACTATTATATATAATTATAAGAAAACATTATTTTTAAATTTTGTAATAAAAAAGAAAAGTATTTAAAATCTTTATAAATTATACAATCATACTTTTCATATTTTTCTCGTATTTATAGTTTAATTGTTATTTAAAATTTAGAAATATATGACTAATGTTTTTTAATTCATTGTTATACTTGCGGCAGTTATGTGTACATACTTAATGAGAAATTCTTACTAGGTAACAAAAGTTAAATTATAATATTATATAAGATATGACTGTAGACATATAAAACAATAAAAAACATTTTGTTCTTATGTCTATGGATATAACATAACTTTAAACTAAACCTTATGATTAATAAGTTAATTTCAGCTTTTTAACACAAGTATTTTAGTTTTATTAACTTTGTTTATTTACATTTTATTATGATTAGAGTGCGGTTCTGTATGTATTTGTATAAATTTTATTCTGTTTGATGGTATGATATTATGCTAAGTGTTCACAGAATTTGTTTCATGACCTTAACGATTTAAACTATGAAACTTTTGTGCTGCATATTTTTCGTCAACTAACTAATCGTTTTCGTTTTAAGGACATATTTTACGATTTTAATTGTGTAATTCCGGTTTTTTTTTAGACATTTTTGAATTAATAACTATTGCAATTTTGACAGAAAAAAAATATATATATTTAGGAATTAATTGTTTTCTCACTCCTTGACTAAAAACTACCAACAAAACACAAATGACTTCGGTATGTAACACTGAGTAAATTATTTATAGTATACTATTTTGATATTAAATTGATTCCTATTTTTTTTCTTATTTATTATAAAATAAAAAATTATCACGCTAACCGTAAATTTGATAGTGGTTTCACAATACGTCGATCCTCTCTAATTTTTAAACAACCGATGCTAAATGTGATCTGCTGATCGTAAATTTGCTATGTAACACGGAGACAATAAAATGCCCGTGTTACGTCCACTTAAATCGTGATCGTGGAGCAGCGTTACGGAAATTTCGGACTTTCGTATATGCCCGCCACAGCGAGCCGCGAAGTACAACTGCTACCAATAGATAACACATTCAGACTATCACAATGTACCACGATTTATGATAGTAAAAATTGTTATCAGATAAATAACAACATAATATTATTATTATTTTATTGTTTGCCGACTACCAGCTATATTGAATCATTCGATTATTACTGAAATTTGAACAGAAATACTGACTACGGTCGTAAAGAATTCTTTTCATACATTTAAGAACAAAATTACAATGCATAAGTGTATTCGTTTTGATAAAACGTCCAAAGAATCGCCTCAATTTTCATTCGTAAGTATTAGTTTCTAGTGGTACTGTTAGTATTCCTTAATGATATGTGGTCGGTATAATTTGCTAATTTGTCAAGCAAAAAATTAAAATTGAAGAAAATAATGCCTTAAAAGCTTCAGGTTAGATGATTACCCAATTTCTATCTGCGGTAATCATCTCACGGTCAGTGATTATAATCCAGACTAAGCGAATATTATGACCAGAGGCCGTCTCAAAACATAATCCATACAACTTCTTTTCAGTGATAGAGAAGTAACATAAACAATATAATAAATGTTAATAGTTTAACATATTTCTAAATTTTAAATAACAATTAAACTATAAATACGAGAAAAATATGAAAAGTATGATTGTATAATTTATAAAGATTTTAAATACTTTTCTTTTTTATTACAAAATTTAAAAATAATGTTTTCTTATAATTATATATAATAGTCATTGACGAAAAAATGTTATTCACAAACATAATTCAGAGGGCATAGTGGTTTTTTTTGGTTGAATAAAGTAACTGTCTGATGGGTGGTGACGGGAAACATAGAATAAATAAGTACACAAATAAAAGGAAATACTGCCGCTATCATAATATATCTATTTTAAAAGTCTTCATTATAGTTATTTCCATTGTTGATAATTGAGGAGTTTCAATAACAACCACCGAAGCTTTTTGGTAATAGCCTATTCTTTTTTCAAAAACAGTTTGTCTCTCCCTGCTGAGATACAAGTTCCATAAATGTAAACGGGTTGAAGGATCTGTAAAACAAAATGTACACATTTAATCAAATTAAAAAAATTTATATTACTATGATCAACAAATGTACGTACTGTTGTAGGACACTCCAGTTCATTTAACAGCCTATCAGCAGCAAATTAAATGTATAAAGCCATCTTTTCACATCTCATGTCAACCATCCTCATAGGTTAAACATTTGTCGAAAAATCTTGTTCAATTATAGTTGCGCGGCTTCACAAATTATATGTGTCATAACAGCTGGAAGTGGCTTTTGATCCAAGTGTATAAATAAACGACGGGCGAGTTCTGTTTGTAAATTCTAATAACATAAAAAATAAATAAATATGTGGTACAATGTTTTTAGTAGGTATTTAAATTTTTAAGCAGAATATTTTTTAATTAAGGTTTAATTATATTATTAACGATGAAGTTAAGCAATAATCATTGCTCCGAAACAAAACAGTTTAATAAAAGTATATCATATAGTACATAAATGACAAATTCTCGAATAGTTGTGTTGTTCTTTGCATTAGGTTGGGTTAGGTAACTATATAGTCTTAATTTTATTATTTATTATTCTATATACCTTCTTATGAAGCAACACATTGAATGTGATTGGTGTAGGAAGTTACTATGCTTGTAAACAAGTTTGTTTCTAACAATTTTAACAATAATTTGATGTTAATTCCTCGTAATCGTTTATTTGATATACTTTAAAAGCTTCAAGTATGTACCTACGTATAATATTTTAAAATTATAAAAAACTAACTAAACTGAATTCTCTGTTTAAATATCTAATTTTGTAAAAAAATATTATTTATATAATTTATAGATTTTATGTATACAGTATGAAAAACTTAAACAATTTTTAATCTTTAACTATAGAAATTGAACATTTCATACATTTTTAACTACAAAACAATTTGCAGATTGTTGAGGAATTTCGACAATATGTAACTTTAAATGCTTATAAAATATATAGTGGCAATGTATATTTTATAGTTTTGAACAGATACTATAGAAACTATGCGGATTCTTGTATTACATTTGTATACTGTTTAAAGCAGCAAAGAATTGTTTGTTGACAGTTATTTGAAATACAAAACTAGTCGAAAAATTATTATTTCTTATCCCTATTAAATGTATTTAGTATATTTTTGGTTTGATTGTGTATCTATTTGTTGTATCCGTCTTACAAATGGGTGACATAGCAATATTACGCTCAGCAGAACAGCTACGTTAGTTTGAAAATTAGAGTGAATCTACCTATTATGTAACACTTGGAGATCAGTACATTATCTGTGTTTGTATGTGGTTTTTTTTACGACAGTTCAAATTTTTAGCAAGTTTTGCATAATTTATAATAAACGTTTAAATATCAAATGTTATAAATCACTTATTAACCGAACCATCGTAAAAACATACAAACAGAGCTAACGTTCTTGCCGTCAAATTTCATTGCTGAGCGTAAATTTGTTATGTTACGCACTTGTAAGACGGAGGCAACATATGCCAGTGTTACGTTCTCTTAAGTCTTATAATTCAATCCAATATTTTTATTACTTGAATTGCAATCTTTAAAATGTTTATAGTGATGTATGGCTTCATCTGAGTCTTCAAGAAAATCAACATCTGAAAAATTCCCAATACATTGGCTCGACTTCTTAGTTCCTTGTAGGTGGTACATCATATATTTCAGTATTGAAAACCACAATAAGTATAATCCGTTGTATGAACTGAAAACGGTCGAGCAATAAGTAACTTTTGATTCTGGCAAAACATTTAAAATTGGAGACGTGAGTAATATACTTACACAAGTGTGTGTGTGAATTAGACATTATTAAGGCACTAACGCTTTTCTGGATGAGTTAAAATCATCAACTGTAAGGTTTCCAAATCCTTTATTGGTCTGTTCTTGTCTTCTAACTCATCGTCGGAGCAACTGGTTTTCTGAAAATTTCAAATTGTAAAAAATATATAAATACCTAATTGGTCAATTATATTCTATGACTTTACGTCTTAGATGATTTACTAGTCGTACTCAGAGTAGTAGCAGTAGTGTTGCTGTACCTAAACTATTAACATTTATTATATTGTTTATGTTACTTCTCTATCACTGAAAAGAAGTTGTATGGATTATGTTTTGAGACGGCCTCTGGTCATAATATTCGCTTAGTCTGGATTATAATCACTGACCGTGAGATGATTACCGCAGATAGAAATTGGGTAATCATCTAACCTGAAGCTTTTAAGGCATTATTTTCTTCAATTTTAATTTTTTGCTTGACAAATTAGCAAATTATACCGACCACATATCATTAAGGAATACTAACAGTACCACTAGAAACTAATACTTACGAATGAAAATTGAGGCGATTCTTTGGACGTTTTATCAAAACGAATACACTTATGCATTGTAATTTTGTTCTTAAATGTATGAAAAGAATTCTTTACGACCGTAGTCAGTATTTCTGTTCAAATTTCAGTAATAATCGAATGATTCAATATAGCTGGTAGTCGGCAAACAATAAAATAATAATAATATTATGTTGTTATTTATCTGATAACAATTTTTACTATCATAAATCGTGGTACATTGTGATAGTCTGAATGTGTTATCTATTGGTAGCAGTTGTACTTCGCGGCTCGCTGTGGCGGGCATATACGAAAGTCCGAAATTTCCGTAACGCTGCTCCACGATCACGATTTAAGTGGACGTAACACGGGCATTTTATTGTCTCCGTGTTACATAGCAAATTTACGATCAGCAGATCACATTTAGCATCGGTTGTTTAAAAATTAGAGAGGATCGACGTATTGTGAAACCACTATCAAATTTACGGTTAGCGTGATAATTTTTTATTTTATAATAAATAAGAAAAAAAATAGAATCAATTTAATATCAAAACAGTATACTATAAATAATTTACTCAGTGTTACATACCGAAGTCATTTGTGTTTTGTTGGTAGTTTTTAGTCAAGGAGTGAGAAAACAATTAAT